>VDFB02001164.1:0-105392 GCA_007258455.2 Sequoia sempervirens
GTCACTGTTATCAGTCCAAATTATGATAGAATCATGATAGTATTAGTGTGTAAAAATTACATTGGAATAAAGTCAAGAAGTCGACTTGGAGTCTAGCTGCATTTACATTTCCATCAGTTGCATTTTTCATTTCAGTCAATCACATTCGCACTAGTTAGTAATTTAGATCAGAAGTTGTCATTTATTTCATGTATTTTGTCAACTTATGATGAAGTATTAAAGAAAATCAGAAATAGAATCATCTATATGCTGAAAGGAGATTACTGGCCAAGTGTTTGACGAAATGTCAAACAACAAAACTGGAAGTTTTAAGGAGAATTTGACAAGGGACTTTACAGTGGTATCAGAGCTTTGATTCTGCCAGCTTGTAGGGTTTCATTATTGAAAGAGAAAAGCAGTACTATAATAGGGAAGTCAAGAAGCAGTGGTAGCCAACACAAGTTCCTGAAGGGGAAACAATATCTGACATTTTGGGAATTCATTCAGAGGTAGAGATGGGTGAAAGGAGAGAAGAACAAAGAAGAGAAGAACCAAGTGGGGAAGCACTCATGACTGCAATTGTAAATGAGCAAAAGACAACAAATCAGAGAATGACATAGATGATGGAGCTTCTGACAAGAACTATGCTCAACAACAATAACAACTAAAATGGAGGCAGCAATGGTCAAGGATACAACTCATTTAATAACCAAACTCCTCACCATCGGACTACTCAAGTAGGATCAAGACCCATGATGCCAGTTTTCCCAACCAGAGTCGAGCCACAAGAAGATAATGGACTCACATTGATTGAACTGCAAGAGCAACTCAGACAAGATTGGCTTGATGTTGGACTAGGTTTTCAACATTATATTTCTCTCTGGAATTACATTGATTTAAGAATGAGACACACACCCAACAAGGGTAACCGAGAGCAATGCAATGAACTCAGAAGGAAAGTAGGCAAATTGAGTTTGCCTTATTATGATGGATCACGGAAAACATCAGCACGAGCTTGGGTTCAGAAAGTTGACACGTATTTCTAACTAAATCTTATGCTCGAAGATGAAGCAATCAAATATGCTACCATACATTTAGATGGAGTTGCTCATGAATGGTGGCATCACGGAATGGTCACAATGGGCCATGACCAAATCACCTCTTATGCAAAATTCACTGAAAGATTAATTGAGAGGTTTGATGTTAAGGACCCTGAACTCCATTTCAAGGAGTTAGCTCAGTTAAAACAGTGGGGGTCCTTGGATAATTATATTGCTGATTTCTAGAGACTTGCTATTCTAGTGACCGATATCTCAGAAAGAAGGTTGTTGGTTCTATTCATGGATGGTTTGATGGATCCCTTGAGAGGTTGGGTCAAAGCTCTCAATCCTACCTCATTACAGGAAGCAATCAAGAAAGCAAGGGATATGGATGCTAGCAAACCAAAGAACAAGTTTCTGCCTAAGAGTTCACCCTCTTAGAAAGACAAAGGCAAGAAACCTGTTTAGAAGGAATGGACTAAGAGGAGCAAACAAGAGGAAGAGAATCGCCAAGAGTGCAAAAGAAAGCAAATATGCTATCATTGCAGGGAGCACTGGGAGCCTGGTGGTCATTGTTGCTTGGGTAAAGGTAAAGTTCATTTCATTGAAGTTGTATCGGATAGTGAGGATGATGATGAGATTGGACAGGCACAAGGCAATGAGGATAGCAACTCAGAGGAGGAGCAGCCACAGGAGGAGGTTAAGAGTGGCACCATTGCTACCATGTCAGGTACCCCCAAGTTTAATTCCTTTAGGGTTGGGGGGTTTTTCAAGGTCAGTGTATCACAGTATTGATAGATAGAGGGGCCAACCACAACTTCATTGATGCAGCCTTAGTGGCGAAGCAAGAAACACTTGCACAGGACTTTGAGGGATTCAGTGTTATGGTGGCAGATGGGTATAACATGTCATGTACACAGAAGGTTCCTCAGTTGCATATCACATTGGGTAATTATACAGTCACAAATGATTTCTATGTGGTAGACTTGGGTGATACAAATGCCATCCTAGGTATTTAGTGGTTACATTCGTTTGGACAAATATTCAATAGAACTTTCAGACCATGGAACTTAAGTTCAGGGCAGCGGATGGAAAAATGGTTGTGCTCAGAGGAATGGCAAATGGGGCATCGAAGGTAGTGTCAACTAAAATGTAAGGTCCACAAATCTCACTTACTAAAAGTAACCCCCGATAAGCAAATCAATTCCCGAAATAATTAAATAGTATAAGATGATTATTAAATAGTGCTAAAAGGAATAATTAAATAACTTCATTATTATTTTCAAATGGAATTACATACATTAATGAGTCAATATGTATATCAACACAAGGCCGTGCCTTTACAAAATTTAGCCATGTAGGCTTACACAAAGATAACGCAATAGCAATACATATAAATTCAAATGCTGTAATGCAAATTAAGGAAACAACAAGATCATAAATGCATCCACAAAAGAACCATAACACAATGATTTTCATGAGTGGAAAACCCTCATAGGGATGAAAAACCACTTGTAAAAATGCCTCACTGGCTTAATGAAATGCCTCACTGTAGAGCCTCACTGGCTACAAAATGCCTCACTGTCAATGATCATACTTTCTCTTTGACATGACCATTTACAACTTTATTACACATTTTTGAATAATAAAGCAATCAACTACAGAGGATCACTTTATTTCTCTACATAACATTTACCTAGAAATGGAATCTTTAGGATATAAACATGTCAGATAATAACCCCCACTGTTTTGTATATAGTTTACAAGATGTTCATTTCAGAAGTCTGATTTACAACTTCAAAAGATATGTCTCTGTAAAGCATCAAAATGAAACAGTGACAAGTCACTGTTTATATAATAAACAATAACAGATGTAATGCTACCACTTGTCATCAAACAAAACCATCAAATGAACCCTTTCAACTGTTCTCATAACTGCCTGAACGAGTCACTGCTGTGACTATCTTTTATCACCTTTTAATCTGCATTTTTACTCATAAATGGATGACACAACAAACACAAAACAGTCCCTTTAGTAAATGATTGCATACATAACCCCAAATATAGATCATCATTTAAGAAGATTGTTACAATATGCGATCAATGAATTAAAAAAAAAGGTATAGCTCATGTATGTATGAGCATACATATATAAGCTAGAGAATATATGAGTATACATTCTTATAAAATCAATAGCTCAATTTACTTTGCAAGAGAGATTTTAAATTCACCTATCTAATTATATAGAGAAAAAGGGCTTGATAAATTAAAACAAATTTCAATGATTGAGACAACAATAAATCATTTGCTATGATCTTAATATTCATCGTGATTAAGTGTTAATTATCGGTCCCACTTAAGTATTGACTAACTGATTCATTTATCAATTAAAATTCAACTTAAAGACTATTAAACAATCCCAATAAATAATCTTATAACAAATATCAATTATCATTATGGTATCATGCGAATACTAATTGTAACCATCTAGACATCTAATATTAGTCAGGTAAGATTCCATGCCATATCACAATACTAAAATAGTATTCCCAAAAAGCAATATCCTCGATCCGATTTGCCAAGCCATATTCTCGAAAATATATATATATATATATTATATATTCAATATGTGCACTTATCAATATTTGATATATACAACAGTCTTGGCAAAATAAATCTTGCTATATATATATATATTCCATATACAAAAATTTCATTTACAAATATAAGTAAATTATTGACCAAAATGGAGATCTTATACAACAATTTATATTGTTAAATAAACAGTAGTATATATATATATTTACAAACACAAATACTCCTATTTAAGAAAATTGCATCCAACAAATATTCTGCAAGTTCTAAAACTGAGATATGCATATAAATTCATTCATAATAGCTGTGAGGGAGGGGGAGGCGGCGAGGGCGACAACCTTCCTATGGTGTGCCGTCGCCTTTGGTTGGGCAGTGCCTGTGGAAAGGTCGCTGCCTTTCCACAACCGTAGGTTGAACGCAGTGACTTTAAATACTTTTAAAAATAAACTTCTTCCTGTCTGGTTCTAAAGATGTTTGAATGTAAAGGCTTTAGAATTCTATTCCCACCCCAAGGGCCCCTTTGCAATAGTGCAATCTTGGAGTAACACCTGCATCACCATATGCATCCACGTCCATATTCCTAGGAGTTAGCTTTAATATCTAAAATCCAGAAATCAGACCAATCACAATTGCAGCTAGAAAGAAACACAAGAAGAGTCACGCATCCTATCATTTGAGGGGAATCATGGAATCCTTAAGTAGCCTAAGGTCTACCACCTCCGATGGCCCAATCCCTTGCCTAGGGCCTATGGGGCTGAAAGTGGGGTTTTTAGACAGTCCACTTAAGCCATGGTTCGCCTCTCCTGGCAGGAGGACGTGCCCAAATTAGACAGTTTGTTTGCACTCACCAAATATATTGTCGTTAGTACTTCATTTGCATTTACACATATTTTGCTATCACAGTGTTCAATATAAGCATACAGTTTCATTGAGTCTTAGCAAGAAAATATATTCGAGTGCAGAAATAAATTAAACGACACTTATGTCTATGTATTCATTATATACCCTGATCTATGATGCAGTTCAATACAACCTACAGTGCCAACATTGGTTCATGGTAATTGCAATTTGTAAAACCTAGACATCAATGAAAAACGAATGCATATCAATCATCAATAGGACCAGTTCTATAGAAAGTAAACGACAGTGATCTATAGCCATTAAAGGACTACACAGCCCATCCCCAAACATCAGGTCAAATCTCAGTGCCAAGAAATTGTTTCCAGATTTCGATCATGTCAGTAGCAACCTATATACTTCAATGAATCAAGACTAGAGATCGCATTCAATGATACACAGATCGACTGGGGGTTGGGTCTAAGTTTTATGCAACATCATGACGTCAGATTTAGGAAATTAAATATTAAAACTAAGTGAGCAAACTCACATGATTCGCTGGCTCTACTATGTATATTCTCTGGGAATGATTGATTGGTTGATGTATCTAATGGGGAAGTAATTTCCAAACTATTCGATCCTCCCTTCCCATAACCTTCTTTTTTGTTGTTTGTTTTTATATCCTATGATTACTTGAATAGAGGTGCTGGTTCAAGAAGGTGACGACCCTTCTTAATAATTTTAATTGTGAGGTTGGCCTGAAACGATTTGGTAGATTTGATATCTTTTATACCTAATTCTCATATAATGGTAATCCTATTAATCTCTGCACTGACTATACAACCCTTTGTAGATGGTCGAGTAGCTCTCTATGATGTGCCCAGATTTTGTAATTAGATGTATATATAAACAGCTCTAGTCTTATCTCCCTTCCAATCAATGATCCCTTCGGTGAACATAGATCCTCTTCATATAGCATTTAATTGGGCAAGGAGTGAGGAGTTGCGTCCTCTCCCTCATGTCTTCCCATCTTAATTAACTAACTAATTACCTCCTGGCCGAATTGATGGTTCTTCCTCAAGCAGTAATATTTCATTAATTATCCACATCCATGAATCCCAATCATTTAATGTGATTTTTTGTAAACTCTACGTAGTTCGTTTATTCTTCACAAACCGACAACAGAGACTATCCTACTTTCAATGTCGACTTTCTTTTCCAGGTTTCCCACGAAGATTAGGGGATTTGGACAAAACAATATGTATTTTCCAATTGATGGATTATAATCTCAAAATCTTGTTTTAATTTGTACTCCCCGTAATCACTACCACCCTACACGGCGGTGCTTGGATCTTCGAATCACATTAGATTATTGTCTTTCCTAGGGTTCCATCGATATGCTGATCATTGTCATATGATGTGCACTCCGAAGATGGCTTATATGTCATGATACAAACATCCATTCCCTGATGCAAAAATATATAGGCTCTGGTATAGATAGCTCCCCGACAATGGCGTACAGTACTAACTATATCAAATATTCAACTTATAATAGAAATGATATAGTTGTAGATCTTCATGTTCTTCGTTGAGTTCTTAAATGCTGCTCCGGTTTTAATGTTTATGACTCTTATGAGGGACGGTGTTGTAATCAATCTAAAAGAAGCAATATAATAGAGACAGCCCGGTATGTTTACATGCAATATGTATTGCTCCTAGTCTGAATGATGGGCATATTGTGATGTCCATTTAATTCAATCTTTATATTAAAAGATTATACTAATCGTAATTGTCCAATATTCTTAAGTTGATAATTATAATTTTTATATATATTTATATTTTATGTCTAATGTTATTGTTTATAGTTTGTAATGATATTCTAGGTTATCTTTATTTTATTATCTTATCTTGGATATTGAGTTATATAATTTATTTATTCCCTATTATTACAATGGTTATAGTACCTAATGTTCATATTTTGGGGGTTACGATATTCATCGTATAATAATTATAATTATAATATTGTCTTCTGACAATTATAATTATAATGGTATCAAATCGTTAATATTTTTAAGTATGCCTTTGCTATCTTAGTGTCCAATTTCGGGGACATGACAAGACCCTTCTTGGGAGTTTTCCTCCTCCCCTTCTTCTTCTCGGTCACTCAAATCTCCTGTGAACAATCCTCTTCTCTGACTTGTTTCAATTGCAACAAGCTTGGCTTCAAGGGTTTCTGTCAACTCCCTCATTTGCCTCATCTCTCTTGCATGTTTCTCCTTCAACTCGCTCAACTCTCTGGCAACTAGATGCCCTTTTGGAGGCATCCTTGCTTCTCTTCACTTCAACTTTTCCCTCTTTAGACCAACCTATGCTTTGATGCCAATTTGATGTAGAGCAGGGGTTCAACTTATGCTAATGAGGGCCTATTTCACAACAATGGGTTCAAAGCATACTAAGTGGTTCAATGGCGACATGACAAGGCAAACCTTTAACACAATGACAACTCCTTTAACTTTCAAGGGTGGCAGACTCTTGAAAGGCATGGGGCAGCATGACAACCACAAGAACAACATGTGTTGACGGTAGACATGACATCATAGGCTTTTGAAAGGTTTTTTTTTAACCTCCAAATGCATGGGCAGACCTTAAAATAACAACTTCCAATGAAAGAGGCTTAGGGACAGTATTATATCCCTTGCACACAAATGTAATCTTCAATCAACAATGAAGGATGGCTAACCAATAGACTCCAAGGGCTTAGACCACAATGTCTTACTTTTCTCAACTAGCACCAACTAGAACATAACACGTCAGTGCCAAGGCTTTGGCATTCAATCATAATGCAAGGTTATTTGACTGTAATGAGACAAAACATAATGACTGTCAAACAAGTTCTCTTCACACGTGGATCCTCCAAGCCTGTGCCTTTGCAGTGTTGTACCCAAAACCAAAATTTTTGCTTCACCAAGGCATTTTGCTTAATTGAGTCTTAATCTTGTTAAAGTGTTGTCAGAAGGTCATTTTTGGGGTTTTTAAATATGGAGTTGGTGTCAGTGTAATGTCAATCTGTTACTGAAGTAATTCAAGGAAAATGAAAATCTGAACGGAAATCACCAAAATTTTCTATCTCTGGAGAAGGGAGCACATTCTCAAATGGGCGCCCTATCTTTTAGGGGCCCAGATCCTGTTTTTAGGGTTTGTCACCTCCAGCAGACATTTGTCCGGCATCACGCTAGCTTCGCAGTGAGCTATCAAGCCTCAAACGAACTGTTTCGAGCAAGTTGTGGAAGATATAGCGCAAAACAAAGGCGAAGCGAGAATTGCCTAACATTGGAGAAAAGCGCAGCTTTTGGAAAAGGCGCCCATCTTTTTGAGGTGCCAGATGAAGGATTTTGACTGAATGCCATCCAAGATGTTTATCTCACTTTTGTTCGAGCTTCGCGACGCATCCGTCAGTGGGTGAATCTGAGTTGCTGAAGTCAGTGAACTGGAGGTCAAACATAGGGTCAAATCTTAGTCAGAATATCGAAAGGAAAAAGCAAAAGAGCACATTTTGAGAAAGGCGCTTGAGCTTTTGAGATCTTTAATGCTTTCTTTTTGATGATTTCAGATATTTAATGTGTCCGTGTTACGCTCAGCTTTCCGTTGCCTGTCTCCGTCAGATTAGAAAATGATTCAGTAGTTTGCAGTCGGAGTTTTTGTATTATTTTGGTCAGATCCAGAAATGGCCAAGTCTGGAGATGAAAAGAGCAACTTTTGAAAAAGGCGCCCTTGATTTTCACCCTTCAGATGATGTTTTCTGGAGAAATGTTCCTTTGCAGTTGTCTTGCAGAATGAGGTCAGCTCCGCGGTGAACCTGTGATCCAGTCCTGAAAGTTGGTAAATCAGAAGTTATGAAGGATTTATTTTTCCCTTCGTTCGAGATGTAGATGTCAAAATTTGACTAAGTCTGAGAAAAAGCGCAGCTTTTGAAAAGGGCGCTTGGATTTTTGGGCCTTCAGATGTCAGTTTTATGGTTTCCAGTCTCAAGATATCTTTTGATTAGTTCTTACTTAGCTCTGCAATGCACTTGTCAGCTAGTCAATCGGAGAAGTCAGTCAACCAGTGTCAGAGGATGAACAGAGGTCCCGACAGAGGTTTTAGCTTAAATTTTCATGAAATTTGGCTAAGTTTGGAATTCGCCTTAAGAGTTCAAAATTGGATTTTCAAAAGAGAGTTGAATGGACGCCTTAACTTGAGTTCTGACTGCAGTTAGACTAAACGTTTTCTGGGTTGTCATCTTCAGTTTGTATATTGGCGTGTTGAGTGATCTTTCAGTTTGCATGTCGAGTTAACTAGTTTGCATGTTCAGTTAATTGCTTTGCATGTTGAGTTAACTTGATTGCATGTTCACTTAACTAAAGATTAGCAGTGAATGTCAACTGGAGTCCACATGCATGGCGAATTTGGTTGCAATTGTGAGGATTTTGTGAAGATGGCGCTTTATTGAGTGTTAACTAAAGTTCAAAAAGGGATGGCATGAATGATGAAGCATAAATTAGTGAAGTATGGCGCATGAAGATGTTAACTTCAGTTATCAAAAGGGTCGCCATATTTAGATATTTAGAATGATGAAGCATAGTTTTGTGAAGCTACGCCCTTTACAAAGAAGGACAACTTTAGTTCCAAAAGGGTTGTTATTTTTAGCATGTGAAGTTGGCGCATTCATTGAAGGACAACTTTAGTTCTAAAAGGGTTGTTATTTTTAGAATTGAATTGAAGCATAAGTGTGAAGTTGGCGCACTTCTTGAAGGCCAACTGAAGATTGAAAAGGGTCGCTATTTTTAGAATGTTTATTGCATGAATATGGCGAGTTTCTTATGGCTAACTTTAGTTATCAAAAGGGACGCCTTAGTTTAAATTTGTGAATCTAAAGCAAGTGTGAAGGATGGCGAACTTAATATGAAGTGCTAACTGAAGTCAAAGTCGCATGAAGTGTTGAACTGAAGTATTGAAAGGGAAACCCTAATGCATGGTGATTTATTTAGCATATTCGAGTTTCATTTAACTGGAATGAGGTCCAATCAGAAGCCAAGCGTACTTTTCATGGATTCCTTGCCTAGTGCGAATTTCAATGATGAAAATCTATATATTTCAGCAATGGCGTCCATTATTTCATCATCTTTAGCTTCGAAGTTCTTATTCTTCTTGAGCGACCCGCAAGCTGAAGGTGTTACAGGTGTCCGAATTCAGCGTTCTTCATAGCAACGAGTTCAGATTGTTTAGAGGAAGGTGATTCTAGACTTTATTTTCTCTTTGCATGCAAGTTTCATCAAGTTCCAAGGAAGAAGTTGGCGGATTTTTCAGAAGCAGACAAGCAAAACTTTCTATCTTCTGTCTTATTTCTTCTATTTCTCACCTTAGGTACTTTCTTCGCATGTCAAAGAAATTCAACACATATTCAGACTGATCATCCGGGTTCGCATATTTCGATTATCGTGAAGAAACCCGTCTTAGATTTTTTTTGCTGCGTAGCCTTCATTCCAAGCTCTATTCTTTTCCGAGAATCTCTTTGCATGTGGGCTTGAAACACATTTTTCTCGAGAATTCAGCTATCTGGGTTTGTTCAGAATTCCGTTGTGCACAAAACCCATGTTCCAGAAAAACTTCGAAAATTTCTTTCGTAAGAGGCTATTTTTAGCTTTGTCCAGAGGTTTTCAGAAAGTTCTTCAAGTATATTCGACTTTATAGTCAAAAGTCGCCATTTTCAAAATGCAGTTCAATCTCACTGATTACAAAGCCAAATCGGCTCTTACACATAATTTCATCAAAACGTCAGATACGGACCTGAATCATGTTTATCCAGTGGTGAATCTGAGCAGTTTGGAGAATGTTAGCAGCAATTCGTTGAGGAATCTTGAGCGTTCCAGGTTGCTGGCAGCGGCATCTATTCCTATTACTATTTTCGATCTTGAGTTCGTACTTGCTTGCATTAAGCATTATGACTCGTCTTCACGACAAATCAAATCAGTTGGCGGGAGAGTTGTTTGTAGTCTCAAACCGAAGGACATAGAAAAATGTTTTGCTATTCCTCCTCGTTCAGATAACTTTACTGTGGTTCTTGAAGCTTGTGAGAAGATATGGGATGTTGATCAACAACGTTCACAGAGAAAAGTTGCTCAGAAATGGCTGACAGTTCAGAAAACTAACATGCCTAAGAAGGTTGGTCGTGGCGAATTCAAAGAGGAAGTTGCTGTTTTGATAACTTTACTCAACCGAGTTACCGGTCAATCAGATGCTAGCACTTTTCGTTTGTGGATGTTTTACCTGATTACCAAAATTCTTGATGGCACAGAGCGTTTTGACTGGGCTATGTTGATTAGTGATTGCTTGCATCAGCAAATTACTAACTTTCTCAAGTATCATGAGTTTCATATGATATCCTACTTGGTCTACTTAGTTGCATTTCAAGGTAGCTACAGACATCTGAAAACTAATGGCACTCTCGGTGTTCAACGTGTTCATGAGTATTATCCTCAGTTGGAGTTTTCTCAATCCGAGCAAGACTTCCGAGCAGTGAATGATCACTTTTCTATGAGAACAGTGAGAGATCTTGATGATGAAATGCACATTCGTATTTCTGCCGAGGCCAAATCAGCAATGGAGACTTGGGCGGATTGGTTTATCCAGTTCCCTACTTTCACATACATCCGGGTTTATGGATATGTTGGAGAGCCCCTGATGTTACCAAGGTACCCTTCAGATAATCTCATCTTCATGGAGTTCCTCAGACAGATGCAGCATGTTCATTTCTTTCTTCCTAGTCGTCATAAGACTGCAGCTAATTCTCCATTCACATTGGGAATTTTCACATGCAATGCGGCAACAGATGCCAGGTTTATGTCTACTGAGATAGAAAGGTTCAAACTCAAGACTTATACTGAGAGGCGTTCCTATGATCCTCTCGGTCATTATGCAGATCGGTTAGAGCGAGGGATTGCACATAAGCCAGCACTTGAAGATTTCTAGGCTAATTGTGAAGATGAATTCGAGGTTCGTCATTGTCACTATTGTAGACTCACTATCGGTCAACTCTCTGATTACCTATCAGAAGATGTTGATGGTCTATTGGATGATGATGGAGAAGTTCTTCTCAATTCATATGTCAAGGATCAAGTTGCTCGGCAGCCACTTCGCTCACCTGATTGGTATGCTAAGGAGAATATTTCTATCGAGGAGGTTTCCAGATCAGTTATCAAGACTAGTAGGTTGTTCTTGGAGAGCAAACGGACACAAAAGTCAGTTCCTGTAGCAGAGCCGCCAAAGGATTTCTCTTCGTTGCCTTCTACTTCTAGAGCAAGACCCAGAGTCAAAGCCATTATAATACCTCCTGAAGGGGTTAGACTTAGTGGAAACACGGGGAAAAGAGCTACTGGTAAGAGGAAGCAGAAACAGATTGAGAATGTTCCTGAGGTTCCAATAGTAACAGTTATTCAAGCTGAACCTCATGTTGAACCTCCTAGTCCGCCTCACATGCAACCTATTGACATAGATTCAGAGCCTGAGACGCCAATTCAAGCAGGATCGGAGACAACTGAACCACCACAGGTTGATACATCAGGGACAGTCTCTCCTAGAATTGAAAATATTGTTCAGTCTTGTTGGCTCGAAAAGTCTTTGGGGAGACAGAGGCGTGAACCTTCATACAACCTTGATTTATCTGAGTTCGGTGAACCTTATCAGAGAAGGTCGAACAAGAAGATCAAGAAACAAGTGCATATCGAGAAGACTCCAGAATTAGAGATTGTTATCGAAGTTGCCGTTCCTCTAGAGGGTAAAAGCTTAGATGAAGTCGAAGTTGGTGACTTTACATTTACTAAGGCTAATCTTGGCAGGACCACTAGAGAGACAGATGTGACTCTTCTTAAGATTGTCACTAATAATCTCAAAGAGCGAATCACGAAGGATGGAGAAGATAAAGCCTTACTCAAGGCTGAAAATAGTCAACTTCGCCAGTATATTTCTGATCTTGTTCATGGAAATCCGAGTAGAGCATCTGTTCTTCCTTAGAGTACACTTGCAGAACAACGAAGACTGGATCAGTTAGTCAGTCATGGCAGACTTTTGGACAACTGAATTGATAGTTTAGTTGCTGCTGGTCGGCGTCTTCTTGCAGATTTGTATCAGTTGAGAAGTGATGCACATAAGCTTCGTCAGGGTGTTCAGTCACTTGAGATTGCAGTTGCAGAGAGTTTGGCGAAGGATCGTGTTCTAGTATCTCAGTTGTCAGTTGCATATGATGCTTTGGAGTTGATCAAGGATCAAGAAAAAGTTTTTACTTGGAGAGAGCAGCACCTTCTGGACAGAAATATGTGAGAAGATTTCTACAAGTTGTTTTCACTCAAGGATGATGTGGTTGGAGTACTTGCACTTGTCACGGTTTCGTTGTTCAGACCCGTGTCATTATCTTGAAGATGGCACGTATGTTGAGTTGGACAAAGTTCAAGCAAGAGTTCGAGAAGCTGATTCGTGACAGCCTTGAAGGTGAACCTATGGCGCCCAAATTAGAAAATATTTCAATGATTGCAGCCAGTTTCAGAAGGGCGACTGAAGAATGTAAAGATGGCATGCATACAATTACGGAAAGTGGTAGAGAACTAAAGAGACATTTGTTGTTTTGAAGCGTCAAAGTGCCGATGAGAGAGATTGATGAGTTCTTGGTCGAAGTGTTAGACCGAGATGACATGGAGTGATCTGCCAGTTGGAACCTGCAGTTAATTTCAAGGGTTGAGTCATGAACAGCAGTTAACTCGACTTTCAGTCTTGAGTTCACTTGCTGACTTAACACATGCTTATCTCATTCCTTGGAATTATCATCACAGGAGTTAGGGTTAGGGTTTCCAGTTAACTGAAGGTAGTGTCCAGTTAACTTTGCTTTAAATAAGGGCGTGCATGCTTGCACATGGTCCATTTAGGGTTAAATGTACCGGGTTAGCGATGGTAGCTTTCAGCTTAACGTATAGTTTGCTTCATTAGGGTTTAATAATTAATCTTGCATGCATTTGCGAGACTGTAGTTAACACAAGGTGATTTTAGGGTTCCCTACACCTTGATGTATATAAATAAGAGCTTTTGCTCATTTGTAATTAACTTTTGCTTGAGAGAGAAATATATGCTGCGCCTACCTTGCCCTCAATATTGCTCTTTTGGTATTTGTTCATGCGTCTTTGCTATTACAGTTGATTGTTATGCCACATAGGGTTTCATGCGATTGTGATAGTGAACTCTTTCCATAGTTTAGATAAATCTGTTTTGTGCATCTTTACCATTACAGTTAATTGTTATGCCACATAGGGTTTCATGCAATTGTAATGATAAATCTGTTTTGTGAACTTTTACCGTTATGATCAAGTGTTATGCCACATAGGGTTTCACGAGATTGTGATGATAAATTTGTTTTGTGAGTCTTTACTATTATAATTAAGTGTTATACCACATAGGGTTTCATGAGATTATCATAGTAAATTCTTAAATCTGTTTTGTGCCTAATAAACTTGTTCAGATTGAGATAATAGTTGCGCCACCTTGCCTTCAAGTAGAGAATTTGAATCCGTTTATCGTCTGATAGTCATAACCTTGCTCCGTTTTCTCATGCTCTGTTTTCTTGAGGGAACTGGATAGAATTTAAGTTATTTAGTTAAGAGCAAACCGAGAAAAAGCTAACGAGGGAGCTATAGTTTTCGAGAAAGCTCAAACCCTACAAGAAACAAAGCGAGGAATTAGTTTAGTTTATTTCCCTTTGCAGGTATTTTTGTCAAAGCACAACGAGGGAGCTTCCCCTCCTAATTTGAAGAGCACTCATTGCGTAGTGTGCATAGCTGTCCGTACCAACTCTTACTCCAAAGGTGCTAGTTGTTACGCCAACATGCAGCATGTTAGAATACTTTAAGACAGACCCACATTTGAAGTCCCCTGGCTAGATCATGGAGGAAACGTGAGTAATGACATATTTATGGTTTCTTAGAATACTTTAAGACAGACCCACATTTGAAGTCCCCTGGCCAGATCATGGAGGAAACGTGAGTAATGGCATTTTTATGGTTTCTTAGAATAGTTTAAGACACCCACATTTGAAGTCCCCTAGCCAGATCATGGAGGAAATGTGAGTAATGGCATTTTTATGGTTTCCTAGAACCCTAGGTAGGGTTCAGAGCAAGTTACAGAAAAACGATGATATCTCCTTCCAACCTTGATGAAATTTGATCAAACCAAAACCAAAATAAAGCTAGAACAATCCTTTACAACATCCATCCACTGTTCAGACTGTATCATGCATTGGCAGCCTGTACCAACATGAGAGAGATTGAAAAATGCAGAAAGAAATAGTATTTCCATGTGCAACAATGAATTCATTCATCAAATCTTCATCCAACCTCTTGAATCGAGGATACAAAGCTTATTTAAGGTTTTTCCTCCAAGTTCTAACTGTCTCTAACCATATTTTGGTTAGTAGCTTAACAAACCAACTTTTTACATGTTTTTGCAAAAAGTTGCAAAAGTTGCTTGACAACTTTTGTGCAACTTTGAACATTTGCATATTTGCCTAACCTTGCACCTAGAGACTCAATAAGGACTCCAACTGTTGATGAATTGTAGCTTAGGTCAGATATAAGCGATGATTGCTATAAAGCATCATCATCGCTTATATAAGATCTAATGCTCTTCGTGCTTATATTTCCGGAAATAAGTAATACCATTGAATTTTATAAAACATGAATAAATTCGAATTTAAATGATGTACAAATTTCGCATTTGATAAACTCGGATCTCTTACGCCTTGTGTTAAAGTATTTATACTAAAGTTATTTTAAACCGAATAACTATCGGTTGTAAGAGAGATCCGCGCGCCCAAAGGGACACGTCCTTTGAGCGGACGTGTCTCCACATATGGAGACACGTCCTCTCAAGGGACGCATCCCTTGAAGGTGGGCCTCCTTACATACAAATGGTGAGTCCATTTTGATATGCTAAACATCGAAATTTATTAATGTTCAGCATTCTGTACATTCTGCAATAAAAGAAGAATTCAAAAAATCGTATTTGACTTAGAAATTATCACTCAGAAATCTCAGACCTTAGTTTATTCTTAGTTTTAGGATCCCATTCTGATACAGATTTGATTACATTTACATGGTATCAGAGCCACGTTGTGTGAATCCTAATCAAATCTAAATATCAATCTGCTCAAGAAAATTCATATTTTCTAGAATCGAATTTACATCACATTCTTCATAATGTCAAGTGTGATCAGATTTGAAGATTGCCTTGCAGGAGTAGACAATTTCACATCATGGAAATTTAGAATCATGGTGATCCTTAGAGAGAATAAGCTAGATTCACTTGTGAGAGAAAACTTGAAGGAAACAAAGTCTGAATCTGAGAAAACTCAATGGATAGAAAACAATGAAAAGGTCATGAAAATCCTAGTAGATGCAGTTAGGGATCATATAGTGTCCATCCTAGCAAAACATGAAACTGCATACCATATGTTCAAATCTCTTGAGAAAACTTATGAGATCAACAACACCTGCAGGACTCTTGCTTTAGAAAGGAAAATCAACAATGCTCAAATAAACAAAGGAGAGTCCATTAATGCATACTTCATGAGGATTATTGAACTGAGAGATCAATTATCCACAATTGGATATCAGATTGATAGCAAAGAGTTAACTCTAATTGCACTAGGAGGCCTACCAAACTCATGGGAGTCATTTGTTCAAGGAATAAGTGCAAGATCTAAACTCCCTAAGTTTGACAGGCTAAGAACTGACTGCCTTCAAGAAGAAACAAGACTCTCCTCAAAAGAAAACAAATAGAAAAACATAGATGAAGACCTTCATGTACTCAACACATCGTCTAATAAAAGGAATAAGAAAAACTCCTACAAGAAAGGATCTTTTAAAAGAAAGAGAAATTCCAATGGAAAGGGATATTCTAAAAGGAAAGACATCTCTCAAGTGCAATGCTTTAGATGTGATCGATATGGCCACTATGCAATGAAGTGCCCTGACAGATCAAAGCAACAAGCATCTTTTGCCAAAGTAGGAAAGACAAATTCAGATCATGAATCTGAGAACTTTGTGTTCTATTTAGCATTATCTAATCAAGTATCTAACAATATCAACAACTGGGTGATTGATAGTGGTTCTTCGAGGCACATCACAGGGTTTAGAGAACACTTAGACACTATGACTGAAGAGTCTGATGAAGATGTCACAATTGGGGATGACTCTACACATCAAGTAAAAGGGGTTGGAACTTGTTCCATCACATTGAAATCTGGTCTCTCCCTTCAACTCACTGGGGTCTTATTTGTACCTGGAATTAAGAGGAATCTAATATCCATCTTTGCCCTTGAAGACAATGGATATAGGGTTACATTTATGGATGGAAAAGTTCTAGCATGGCCTAAAAACTCATCTATCAAGAAAGCCCAAATCATAGGTGTAAGACAAGGATACCTTTACAAACTTTGCACTGAAGTTAATCAAGCCCTTACCCTTGACATCTTTGAGTCAACTGAGATTTGGCATAGAAGATTAGGACACCTTCATTTCCGTGCCCTACTTTCTATGGAAAAACTTGTAACAGGGTTACCTAAGTTAAAACCATCTCATGAAGGAAATTGTAAAGGTTGTGCCTTAGGAAAGAATACAAAGGGATCCTTTCCCACTAGTTTGAGCAAAACCCTAAATGTGTTAGATCTGGTTCACTCCGACTTATGTGGACCCATGTCTGTACCTTCTAAAGCAGGATTTCTTTACTATGTCATATTTATAGATGACTTCTCTAGGAAAACCTGGATCTATTTCCTTAAGTGTAAAGAGTCAATAGAAATCCTCAAAAGGTTCAAAGAGTTCAAAGCACTTACAAAAAACTTCTCCGGGAAGAAAATAAAAACCTTAAGGACAGACAATGGGAAAGAATACACCTCTGAAATTTTTAAGGAATTCTGCATGAGTGCTGGAATTAAGAGGGAGTTCACAGTGGCTTACAACCCTCAACAAAATGGGGTTGCTGAAAGAAAAAATAGAACCATTGTAGAAGCTGCCAAAGCAATGTTGCTTGACCAAAACATTGAAACCTCTTTCTGGGCAGAAGCCTCTAGGACTGCTGTCTACATCCAAAATAGATGTCCTCATTCTCATCTTGACAACAAAACTCCTGAAGAAGCCTTCACTGGCATAAAACCTGACATTAGTCACTTTAGGATTTTTGGTTGTCCCGTCTATATTCATGTGCCCAAGGAGAAGAGATTCAAACTTGAACCTTCCGGAAAGAAAGGGATATTTATGGGATATAGTGAAACCTCCAAGGCCTTCAGGATATTCATACCCGGTCAGAATCAAATTGAATTGAGCAGAGATGTCATCTTTGAAGAAGACATTGCATTCAAGAGGGCAAGAAGTTCTAGTGAGAAGAGAAAAGAAGCATCCTGAGGAAATGCCACATGAACTTCCTTCTACTTCAAATGAGAATACAGCAACCCCAAAGGAATGTTCAGGGAGAGTAAAAGACCCAAACGCTTCACTAGCTATGTTGCTCTAATGAACGACATCATAAACTCCGAACCTGTCAGTGTTACAGAAGCTTTCCGACATCAAGCATGGAAGGATGCAATGACAGAGGAATATCAGTCCATTCTAAAAAATGATGTATGGGATGTAGTGCCTAGACCAAAAGGGAAATCTGTTGTCTCTTCCAAATGGCTCTTCAAAATCAAGCATGCTGCTGATGGCAGTATAGAAAAACATAAAGCACGTTTTGTGGCAAGAGGTTTTTCTCAAAAGGAAGGCATTGATTACGAAGAAACATTTGCACTGTTGCCCGTTACACATCAGTAAGAGCAGTGTTAGCCATTGCAGCTAAAGGTTGGAAGATCCATCAAATGGATGTGAAAACTGCCTTCCTGAATGGAACCATTGAAGAAGAAGTCTACTTGGAACAGCCTGAAGGTTTTGTGATACATAAACCTGACTCACATGTATGCAGACTGAAGAAAGCCCTCTATGGACTTAAACAGGCTCCCAGGGTCTGGTATGAAAGAATTGACAGCTATCTCTTGGGATTAGGATTTTCCAAAAATGATGCTGACTCCAATCTCTACTTCAAGGTAATCAAAGGTGATATGCTTATAATTATTTTATATGTTGATGATCTGCTAATAACAGGAGAAGATCACCTCATTGCTCAAGGGAAGCAGGATCTAATTTCTGAATTTGACATGAAAGACTTGGGCATTCTACACTACTTCCTAGGTTTAGAAGTATGGCAGAAATCAGAGGGCATCATACTAAACCAAGGGAAGTATACTATTGATATTCTGAAGAGATTTGGAATGTTGGACTGTAGACCGATGTCTACACCTATGGAAACCAACCTTCACAAATTAAAAGAAGCAGAGCAGAATCCAAGTGTGCAGATCCAACCCTTTACAGACAGATGATTGGATCCTTGATGTATCTGGTCAACACCAGACTTGATATCTGCTATGCAGTGAATGTTCTCAGCCAAAGTTCACTTAATGGCTGTGAAACATATTTTGAGATATCTTCAAGGCACTATTGGATATGGTCTTCTTTACAAGAATGATCAACTAGATTTACATGGGTACTTTGATTCAGATTGGGCTGGAAGTGTAATCGATCGGAAAAGCACATCAAGATGTTGCTTCAGTTTAGGATCAGCTATGATCTCTTGGATTTGCAGAAAACAATCTTCAGTTGCACAGAGCTCAACAGAAGCTGAATACATTGCAGCCTCAATGGGAGCAAGAGAAGTAGTTTGGCTTCGTAAATTGCTTGTGGGACTCTTTGGTGAGCCCTTGAATCCTACAATTATTCATTGTGATAATCAGAGTTGCATCAAACTCTCTGTAAATCCTGTCTTTCATGATAGATCTAAGCACATTGAGATCCCCTATCATTATGTAAGAGATATGGTGGAAAGGAAAGTAATTCAGTTGGAGTATATTAGTACAAATGATCAAATTGCAGACATTCTCACCAAGCCTCTCTCCCGAATCAAGGTGGAGCACTTCAAGAAGAAACTTGGTATGGTTGAAATGTAATTTGTTATTTATGTTTGAAATACAAATTGTTTATAAAATTGTACTAATATATAAAGATGGTTAATGTGTAAACTCTTTTGTCATGTGTATGACTCCATGGTTTTATGGGCCTACTCCCCCTGTGTACATTATTGAAAGGTGACGATCTTTCTAATAATGAACACTTGTATTGGACATTGTAAAGTGACGACTCTACAATGATAAACTATCATGATAGATATCATGTGACTTGATATCTGTGGACATGTCATGATAGTATCTCTTGGACACTTTGATGGATATCATGGGACTTGATATCATCTGAAGATCATTGTAATCCTTAAGAGATAATCATGGTGGATATTTATATCCGTGGATATGCCATGAATTATGGTAGACATCATGTGACTTGATGTTAGTGCACATACCATAATGAAGACGTGTTATGAAGAATGTCATGTGACTTGACAAACTTTGAGAAAACATATCTTATCCTCGATATCACGTGTAAAGGTGATATCTCCACTTATTTGATTTGAAATATATTCCCTAGCTAAGAGGGAGTGTTGATGAATTGTAGGTTAGGTCAGATATAAGCGATGATTGCTATAAAGCATCATCATCGCTTATATAAGATCTAATGCTCTTCGTGCTTATATTTTCAGAAATAAGTAATACCATCGAATTTTATAAAACATGAATAAATTCGAATTTAAATGATGTACAAATTTCGCATTTGATAAACTCGGATCTCTTACGCCTTGTGTTAAAGTATTTATACTAAAGTTATTTTAAACCGAATAACTATCGGTTGTAAGAGAGATCCGCGCACCCAAAGGGACACGTCCCTTGAGCGGACGTGTCTCCACGTATGGAGACACGTCCTCTCAAGGGACGCATCCCTTGAAGGCGGGCCTCGTTACATACAAATGGTGAGTCCATTTTGATATGCTAAACATCGAAATTTATTAATGTTAAGCATTCTGTACATTCTGCAATAAAAGAAGAATTCAGAAAATCGTATTTGACTTAGAAATTATCACTCAGAAATCTCAGACCTTAGTTTATTCTTAGTTTTAGGATCCCATTCTGATACAGATTTGATTACATTTACACCAACAAACTCAAAATGGCCTAAGAAGACCTTATTACATGAAATTAATGCTCACATGACTAAAATCCAAAAATCTACTACATGACACCAAGGGTGCACTTGAACCAAGGGTGCCCCTGCACCACCGGTGAGGATGGTTTAGACGTTAGGAAATAATTTCCAATGTCCAATGTATATCAGTTTGATTTTCAAACAACACCTATGGAGAAAAATGTCCATGTTAGCTTCAACACTTTTGATTGGGATGGTGATTTGTTCAAGGAAACAATGATTCATGGGAAACACAAACAGCATACTTGTGCAGATCTAAACAATCAGCTCATAAGTTCATGGGATCCGGGTATGTCAACACTAAAATATGGTGGTGAGAAAGCGTATGATGATGTCTCTTTTGAACACAATGTTGTCCTGACCACAAAATCCAGAATATGCAAAGAAATCAAGGAACAAGTCAATCATATAGATTGAGCAAGACAACGAAGAGAAGCCTATTTTCGATCATTATTTCTTCCAAGGGAAGAATGGGTAGAAGTTGAGCATGCAAAGGAGGAGCTTCTTGAGGCAAGCCCACGAGAAGAGCATGTTGAGTTGTGTGAAAAAGGAAGGAGGAATGATTTAGGAAATTCAGTTTGGTCTAGTTTGCATCATGAAGTTTATGACTTTCCTCTTTTGGAGAGCCCCTTGAAGGCTCAAAAAGATGTTGATATTGGTCGCACACTTGATGGATCAGCCACAAGTGTTATATCCATTTGTGTGGAATGGAAGATTATTGATTTTAAAATGGTTAGTCATGCATCATCTACAATGGAAGGACAATTGCTAAGGTCGTATGAAGCATTTTGTTTTAGAGAGCTGATTAGGGGGACTAGGAGGTTTCTTACTAAGAAGATCTTGCATTTTGATAATTGTTGGTTTGTCTTGAATACTGCACTTGGGAGTTTGCTAGTAAGGGAAAACATATCAGTTATGGAGGTGATAGTATGGATTGGAAAATGGGACAGCAATATTTTGACATCACATGAGCATGAATCCAAGATAGATGATTATGAAAAGAAATATAGCATGGTAGACATTCATGAAAAGATAGATAAGCATGAGGTGATGGTGGGAACTTCTACTTGCCAACAATTTGAATTTATAACAGCAGTGGGAAAAGAACATGAATGAATTTGTAAGTTGATTCCTCACCCTTATGATGTTGATACTTTGATTGAGTATAAGGATGTCATAGCTTCAAGACTTGATATGTTACAAGATTGGGCTGCCAAGTGTATGCAAGTGTGCTCTTGCATTAAAGATTCATAGGGTAATGAAGAAAAAGGTACAATCAGTCCTAAATCTCTAGTTGGCGACAACAGTGTTATACTTTTTCATTTAAATGAACTTGCAACCCCTATTCATGGAGTAATTGATGCCAATGAGCTTCCAAATGATAGCTTACATGATGCATTGGTTAAGCATGGCTATTTTGATGTTGTTTCTTCCAAGAGGATTTAATTTGTTTACTTTAGAACAACAACAATAAATCAGTCCAAAGAAACTCGTAATATACACCGCTCTATACATGATGAGAAGCAGGATTTCTCTAATCCTGAGTTTGTAGTTGATATTATCAACATTAAGGAAAATTAAGTGGTGTTAGGTATTCAATGGTTGAAATCTCTTGGAAGGCTTGTCCAAGACTTCAACAAGATGGCGCTAGAATTTACTCACATGGGTAAACATATTGTGCTTAATGCACTAAAGAATGCGACAAAGGATGGGACAGCTAAGAGTATGTTCATTTGCTCTAACATGGATGACTTGAGAAGTATGGATAGAGGGGAAAGATTCAGTCCTAGTTTTCTGATTTTAAACACACAGTGGTATATCCTCACTTTCTCATGATATTGCAGCTGTTAATCATTGGGAAATGAGTGATATTGATTCTACCCTGATTGGTACACAAGATGCATGCATTGGTCATGGTAATTTATATGATGCATCTCATTATGGGACTGAGTTTAGACAATTTGGAGCGATTGAGATAAAATAGTCTCAAGAAATGTTTTAGGGGTGGCTTGACAAGGCAATGAAAGCTAAGTTGATAGCGGAACAAGCCAAGCTTCATCTTCAACATGTTCGTGTCACTCACCACTCCATGGATGATGATAAACAAATGTCTTCTAGTTTTGAAATTGCAGTTGTTGTTGATAAATTCATTCATGAAGATATTGATTTTGTTGATGACACTTATAGTGGATCAGCCACTCAAGAGTTATCTTTGGTGAGTATTGATGACATCTACACTACAAATTTGGGTTTGTCACCTATTCCTCATGGCATGACAGTGATTTATTTGTTGATTGGTGACTTCATATTCATAGATTCATCATGGTTTAGTGACTGCCCTAGTTGGATTCATATTGCACTTTCTGAATTTTTGTGTTCTTCACCAGCTATTCAGTTTCTTGGGATTGTGTGGAGGCATGTTTACTTGATGGGCATTGATTATTTGATGGATTTCCTTAGTATGCATGGGTATGTTGACACCTATGGTTTCATTCTTGTTGCTGGCCTGAGTTACAACAATGGTATTTGGTGGCTAGTTCATTGATCTATGTGCACATGGGAAATTTGAGCACCAGGCTCCACTTCGGTACCTTGGAGATTGTGTAATGTCGCCTTCTCGGTAGCACTTTAGGAGATCACATAGCCTTTTAATTCCTGAGGCTAATGTCGAAGTGGAGGGAATCATTTATTTAATTACTTAATTTATTGCCCAAGTCTCACTTAAATATTTGAAGGTGATATAAGTAATTAATTAAATCAATGTTGTAAAGTGACTTTATGAAATTTTATTAAAGTGACTAAGGGAAATATTTCATTAAAGAAACTATACAAAAAGTCACTTTATTGTTTTGAAGGAGCAAATACAAAAGAAAATAAGTCACGTATCGGGCATTATGGGAAATATATGGAGAAAGCTCAATTTTGAATGCCTCTTTTTGAATGAACATTTTCTCACGGCAAGACTTGGTCGAGCATTCCAGGTTAGGGTTTGAGGGACCTTCTTGCGAGTTTCGGGTGTGCAAGATCATCCCTAGCTGGGTCGTTTCAGTTTGTGGAGAGAAGAATAACCTTCAGGTGCAGACGAGCTTCCTTTAGATTTTCGTGATTTTCTTTCTTCGAGTTTTGGCTGCTTTCTGGGTCGTTTTTGGAGGAAGTAGGGTGCAAAAGGGTGGTGTCTTTCAATGTATAATCCTAGGCGCACATTATTCAGGAAGAAGACTCTATTGTCATGTCGAGTTTGAGCAGAGGTGGGCCAGCAGATGGTAGGCGCGAATTTAAGAAGCTGCAAGAGATAAAGAGACTTAGGTTTGAGGAGTTTGTAGGGCACAATGAGGATGTGTTTGCTGCTGAAGCTGAGTCGCCTCATTTCAGACCAAAACGCCTTTTAAATATTGATGTTTTGACTTGCCGAAGTCTTACGTAGTGCTTGGAGACTGTGTGAGGTCGTTTGAAGGTGTGTTGGGGTTCTTCTTTGAGCTTTGGACATTATTCAATCACTCCCAAGTTCGTTTCAGGCTTCTAGGAGTTGGTTCCAGGTCTGAGATTTATTGTTTTGCCCTTATAGCTACTGTTATATTCCCTAAGTTGCTGTTAAAGATTTTCAGTTAATGTTAACTCAGAAAGTCATATTTCATTCTGCTGTATATTTTTGGGTTGTAGTCTAAGTCTATAATCTGCATTTCATTGACAAATCAAGACTCTGTAATCAGAAATTCTAGTTGATATGGCCTCAATCAGTTTGTATGGAGTCATTAGATTTTTATAAGCTTATCTAAAGACCTGTTATAGCATTTTTTAACTGCTGTGCATGAATTTCAGTCTTAGTGTACTCAGAAAATGTCATTAAAACTGCTACTGCAATCTTGTCATCCTTGTTGTGTAATGCCAATACTAGTATAAAGTGTTTAGACTGAAGCTTCCTAGCAATTGATATTGTTTCAGTCTTCTGATGATGAGTGCAAGTATTAAATGTAATGATGTTCTTGAAATACAAGGAAACTGATCAGACCTAGTTAATGTTCATATCTTGATGTTAATTTCTATCGAATGTTGTTAAGTCTTTGCGTAGCATTTACCAATGTGATGAAATGAGCTCCCTTCAAATCAAACAAACACATAATTTTTACACTTTCCGGAAAGGCACTTTACAGATTGACATTGGTCAGTTTTATCTGAAGATGGGTTTTTCTAGGACTTGCACGTTGGATTTTGGTTTTGATCCAGCTTCTTCTCAAGAGGTTGATGACATTCGTGATGATACCCTTCTTATTCCTAAAGACCCAGCTCATCCTATTGTGAGTTGTGAGTCTTCTTCTGATGATGGCCATATTGGATGGAATACACATGACTACTCTGGTATTCCATTAGCATAGTTAGGAGAGTTTCACCTCGATTGCATTATGAGGTGTGCTCATCACAGATGCGGGAGTTTGAGATTTGGGTTGATTGGACTCTAGGGGTTATCAGAGTGGTGCAGTGGAAGTCAGTTGGTGTTGAGATTGATCTACTTCCAGTTTGTTTATGGATAGTGTGTATGCATGAGGTTCATCACCGCAATTTTGGGATGGAAAAGTTCACTGATCAGCAGATGGTAGAGATCCCTGTGCACAGTTTATATAGAGATGATTTTCAGATTTGGGATCCAGGAGTTCACTTGTTGGGCAGTTGGCTTCATAGAGTGACAGGGCTTGACCATGTCAAGAGTTACAAGTGTATACATAGGTTGCTGGTTAGAGTTCCTTCTAGGATCATTTGGGATCCAGGCGGTTGGTTGTAATGACCCTGCTCAAATCTGACCTCAAAATGCTGATTGAAGGCTCAAGGAATTTTATCAAACAATTCACATGCAAACTTCCAGCTTGCTGGTCTGAGTTATCAGTCTGATATAAATGCTTGAAGATGATATCGAAGTACTCTAAATGCTTGGAAATCAAAACTACAATGCATAAACTATATCCTAGATGCATCAATGACTTAATTTCATCATTTACAATGCTCATATATGATTTCTACATGTGAAATATCCACCTACAACCAACTGGTAATTTTGACAAACAGTTGGTATGCAACCTATTTGCTAATAATAACATCTACAGCCATTGACATTATGTCAAATAGTTGGCATACATCTTCATATAACATTCAAATGAACATTACAACCATGTAAGACTTCCCAAAGATGATGTCTTATTGAAATGCATTCACCTACACAAGTTATCATGGAAATGCCAAGACTCTTGGCTTACAACATGACCCAACTAAAAATGCCAAAGTCTGATTACAATGTCTACCTACAGCAGTAGCTGGTATTTGTGATTTACAATGCAACTTCAAAGATTAAAGATGCTGATGATAACAGCATGAATTACAAGGATAAAATGATGAACAAATGCAATGACAATATTGATTTTATAATCAAGTCTGATACCAAAATAAGCATCTACAACAGCTCTATAAAATGCATCTATATGACATGTAAATAGCATGAAATCTTCAAGGAACCTGTAGCTTGAAGTCGCCTTGAGTCTCCAATGATGAAGCAAGCATTATCTCAAAAAATGAAGACCCCATGAACCCAAATCGAACCACCTATGCTGCCGCCCCTGTTTCTGATGCAATGGCAGATATAAAATAATATGCAGCCTCTTGGTTGCCAACAAAGCCTCCAACAAGATCGCCTAGAGCTCTAATATGAAGCGCCTCCACTCCTAGATGAAATCGTTCCAAGATGAAGTGCCTATGAGCAAAATCGTGGTACCTCACAGGCTGGTCGCCATGTCTGATAAATTATAACGGCTGAGAAATTGAATTCCAAGCCTCAACAATCATCAATGGACTCCCACAAATGAAGCGCCTCAATCAAGGAATGAAATTGGTGCAAGATAATGCCTCCATGAGTGAAGTCGATGGCTGATATGAAATCTGAGTATGACTGATATAAAAATATGAGTATGCACAATGCAATTCGACCTCCTAAATGCCAAATGGATGGAGACTCCAACAGCAAAATAGCCTCCAACAATGTTCCAAATCGAACCGTACAAAAACTTGGCCAAAGGCCACAAAGTTTTCACAATGAAGCACAATTAGAAAGTCTGAAGTAACTTTTTCCCAGCTGCAATAATTCAAGTGATATTTCACACCCTCAAAATTGCTATCAATAGAAAGTTTTCGTTTCCTATGACAATGAAGTAATCTGCAGAAACCCTAGGCTCCACAAGATGAAACAAGAACAACAAGAACAACATCAAATCTCCATGATGAGAATGAGGCCCATGATGTTAATTTATACTTTTTTCTCAATAGGTCAGCCTCCTTCTAGAACTTTTCCAAGTCACCTTCTAGAAGGAATATTATAATATTATTTTATTATTGCACTTTATAATAATACAAAATATTACTCAACTCCTAAAGTGCAATATAACATTATAATATAAAATAAAGGTTTCCATAAATAGAAATATCCATGGTGATACTAGGAAAACCTTCATGAAGTCGCGAAATGAGCCAACCAATCACTGGGTATCTGCCAAACGACCCTCTTATCAAGCCCCATTAGCCTACAAGGATTAGGAATAGGCTAATTCCTCTAAACTCCAATGCTCATGAAAAAGGGGACATTACATTGGTGGACAAACACAGATGGTTTGTCACTCAGATATCAGATGTTGTGGCAGTGGGGCTGGTTTGCTGTTGCGGATTGCTCGAGGACAAGCAATCTTTGGGAAGGGAGGACTGTAATGTCCCCAAATTTATGGTTAAGTGACTTAATTAATTTAATTGATTAAGTTGTCCCAAAAATTAATAATATTGCTAAAGGATGACTTTAATTGATTATTTTAATTAAATAAAGTGAAATATTATAAAGTCACTTATTTGATGTTTATAAAGTGACTTGAAGAAATATTTAAAATATGACTTTATAGAGTCACTTTATTTTTGAATGGGAAAAATACAAAAGGGAAGAGAAGAGAAACATTCGACACTTTTGAATGCACATCTTTTCACGGGAAAATTAGTCGAGCTTCTCTGGTTGGGAAGTGAAAACCCTAACAGCCATAGTTTCGAGTTTGAAACCATCACTCCTAGCTTGGCACGGTCGAAGGTTTGGATGAGTGAAAGCAAGCTTCATTTCTGATTTTCGTGGCTATCATATTCTGAAATAATGTTTTTTCAAAGTGACGAATTTAGAGCTCAATACATATTCATGGAGGGCGCTTTGTCATGAAGAAAGCCTAGGCGAGTTTCTTTCTAGCAGATTACATCAGTTTAGGGTGTCATTTTTCCTAAGCTACAGTATAATAAGGAGGACGTGTTTGCTGGGATTGAGCCGACCTCTGAAATAGACTGGAACTGGGTCGTTTTGCCTCTAGAATCTAAGGCAAATCAAAAAGAAGAAGAAACGTGGCCTTTAGGGAGGTTGCCTAACTGTCTTAAGCCAAAACGTGATTGTTGGAAGTTGAAACGGGTAATGTGAAGCATGCTGGGTGCCATAACAGGTTAGAGGAAACATCTCCAAGTCTGATCGATTATTCTCCAAGATATAACATGCTTTCTTTGGTTCTGTAGACGCCTGTAAGTGCTTTCTATAATCTGAAACTTGCTTATTGAGATTGGGTCGACTAAGTTGGAACCACAATACCTATATTTTCTGTATTAGTCGGCTGGGTTGTTACTGTACTTGAATTCTTGAGTGTGTGTTTCAGTTACTTTACACTCAGAGAATAGCATTAAAAATCAAGGGAATGTCTGTAATAGCTGAGCATTAGGGTTTGATAATCTTTGAATTGCTGTATATTGAATATGGTAACTTATATGCTCAAAAAACCACTTAGTGAACTGCTCTTATAGTCGTTCAGTTTCTGCTGTGTGTGTTATCAACATTTAGTAATGAAGTCACTATCGTAGTTGTCTTTGAGTTTCAATATTGGTGATCAAAATATACTATTGTATGGAAATACAACTGAAAGCATGTTTTGCTGAGCTCTGTCATTATCTATGTGTTTACTTTGGAAAAGTCATTACTTGCATATTTTGATTCACTCAGGCCTGATAAAACAAAGTCTAGCCGTTCAAAGACAAACAAAAAACTTCTCAAACTTCCAAATCAGGAACTTTACAAAAACGAAACAAATTAGACATTGCACACCAAGTGTTTGACAAAATTCCAGTTGGAACAAACCTAAAAATTAAGGGCAGAATAAGCAGGGGTTCTTACAAAGTTAGAGTGCAAAGGAGAAAGATTAAGACTATCCTACACATATGCATGGATTCATTTCACTCATCCTAATTAAGACATCATTATGAGATAAGATAAATTATATTTTTTCTCTAAATTTGATTATTCAACATGTAAATTATGTTATTTCATATAAATAGAAATCATACATGTAGCTAGGATAGATGTCTAATTATAACTCATGTATGCTAATGAGCACAAATTTATACTGAGAGGAGGGAGGAGGTGAATCAGTATAAGACAATCTTTTACTTTTTGAACACTTAACAACCATAACATCGATCACACAAGATCTAACAAAAATGCAACACAAGAAGACAAGATTTACGTCGAAAGAAAACCATGGCAAAATAATATTTTTATATCAATCTCTTTTACAATATTTGTAGGCACCAACCTACAGGAGACACCAATCTCTTCTTATACAATTTGTGAGCACCAACCCATTGGAGACACCAATCCCCATTTATCTGATTTGTAGGCTCCAACCCACTGTGTAATGTTCCAATTTTAGCTATACGCCCTTCAATGACTGATAGCCTATTTCCGGAAGCCCGTAGGCTCGTCAGAGGTAAAATTAAGGTTTCCTATCTCATTGGGGTTCTGAAGCTTTTTTGAAGGTTTGCATGTTTGAGTTTCTATTGCATGTTTGGTGGAGTTTTCTGGGTTTTTGGAGAGCTTCAAAATGGTGTGACATGCATTTCCATCTGGCAACCTTTTCCGGAACTTGCTATTTTTAGCGAGTACATTGGAGTTTCGAAATTTGGATTGCGGATTGTTTTTGGGTTGTCAGAGAGCTTTGCAGTGATATGACATGCAAAGTGAGTTGAACAACTTTCCAGAATTTACTATTTTTAGTAAGTTCTATTTTTTGGTAGTTCTCAGGCTAGTAGCAGTTCAATCATTTGCAGTTTACATTTCTATTTTGGGCAATGAGGCTGTTCAGTTTGGTCTTCTATTGAATTTGAAGTTAACTTACTATTTCTGACATTGACTATTTTTAGTAAGTCTATTGTGGCAGTGGCATTATCAGCAGCTCAACTCATGTCTTCATTCTATTTCTGGCAGAATTAGTTTGGGCGTTGGATTTGGCTTTGGCTTCTATCTCTCCTTTGGACTAAGTTTCAACACTTAGTGAATTTTATAATTTGAGTTTGTACCCCATGTCTAGTCATTGATCTTCAAGTTGTTTTTAAAAAGGGGACATAAAAGGGTTGATTTGAGCATTTAATATTTATATTAAATGTTTTATTGTGCAACTTGTAAATGGATGCCTAGAGGGAGATGATGAATGTTTTAATAATTCAAATAAAGTGCAACATGAGAGGTGGCGTCCCTTGGAGGAAGCTGAAGAGTTTCTTGTGGGAGTTTCAAGTTGATTAATTTTCCAGCTAAGGAGCCTATTTATTGATGCCTTGCTCATTCATTCTCATCTTTGGAAAATATTGTAAAGTAATGCTGCTGAATTGATTTCAGAACCTGGCTAAGGGGAAGCTTAGCAATTTTACTCCATTCTTCGGGCCTGAAACTATGGCTCCCTAGATGGTTGATTGAGAGTGTGCTTCATCCAAAAGTACATAATTGAGCTTCATTGCAGGAGATATTGAAGAATTTGGTAATAATTTCCAATTTTGTGTTGCTGGTTCAACAATGGCTGAAGTAGATTTTTGCTTGCAGCTTTTTGAGTAATTTTAATCTTGTTCTGGGTATTGATGCATTGAGTTTGTAGACCAAGGGCGACCCTATTTGCAAAAAATCAGAATTCTTTTTGAAGTATTTAATTTTGTCTTTAAGAATCGCCCTTCTTAGTAGGCCCTACCATTTAAAGAGAGCTTTTGATTTCGTGCTAAAATGTATGTTGAGTTTTGATGCAGTTTAGTATGGGATATTGGGCGCCAACCTCCTAGAGAGCATTTACAATTTGTTTCAGTTCATTCAGAGGTATTTTGAAGTTGTTATGAGCAATTTAGTGTTACAGTATGCTGGTTAGACATTTTCAGTTTGCTGGTTATTGTTATCAGATTTCAATAAGTTCAGATTTTGGCTTGTAATTCAGAATTTGAGAGGTTCAGAAGTTGGAAAATCATCCTTGAATTATTTGCATTGGTTTTATCATTGTAACACTTATAAATTGCAGATTTATTTCATTGTAAGGCTTTGAATTAGTAGTACTAATCCAGTCATTATTATTGCTGAATTTATTTGTGAAATTTGATGCAAACACTTTAACCCCTGGATGGTTTACTGCTAGTGTGGAGGAAATTAATTTTGTATTTACATCTTTCACCCACTGTTCAATTGGCGAATCCCCACTGCTGAGTGGATGCCCGCTAAGCGGATGAATTGTTGTGAATTGTAATGTTTTCCCCCCACTGTTTAAGTGGTAGTGTGTAAACTCTCATGGTTGGTTCACCGCCTATTTGCATTCATTTGTAATTGAATTTTCAGTTTGTAGCTTAGTTTCCTCCGCCATATGCTATCACCTCGGCTTCTAAAGGATCTTGGTGAACATTCTTGGCATTGAGTACATTTATCTTTTGGAAGTTAACGCTAATCAATTGGCATAGTGCTGGTTTGTGTTGTGAAAATCTTGGGAATAAATTAATGGGCTTATTTTGGTGGTATCAAAGTAGAAGATCCTGCCATCCTTTTGATCAGTGCTTCATGTTTAGGCAGATGAGTGACAAAGATCTCCGATACTACACTGAAAGTCAGAATAGATTCTAGTTCAGGTCCTTGTGGTATCTAGAAGTTGGCAGTTAGGCATGGCTAATGAAGAAGAGATGAAGTTGGTAGAGATACTTTATATGGCTGGAAAGAGTCTTGACAAAGAATTTCAGTCAAGGGAGAATGAAGAGAACATTCTTCATTTGTTAGAATAGTGTTTGAAACAAGTGAAGCAATCACCTTCTAAGGAAATACAGTTGGTGTTAGCACCTGCAATGACTCTTTTGAAGCAGCCCTATTGGCTGGGGCATCCAGATGAAGAAACCAAGTTGCTGATTTCTTCTTGCTTCACGGAGATGATAAGAATTATGATTCCCTAGATGCCCTATGATGTTGAAACCATGAAGATCATATTAAATATGATAGTGGAGAGTTTTCAAGATTTGGATGAAACTGGAAGTAGTTTGTTTCCAAGAAGAGTTGTTGTATTAAAGACATTTTCAAAAGTAAGAACTTGCATCCTTCTGATAGAAGTGGAGATGGAAAATCAGATTTTTACCATTTGTTTAACTATCTCTTCACTTAGACTTGGAGTGAGCAGGAAGAGGGGGTGTTTGCAGCGGTTAAGAATGTTCTAATTGACACCATCAAAGAAGCTGATTTTCTTCCCAAAAGTGTCCAATCCCTTCTCAAGAATGCCTATGAACGTGGAGCAAATTTCTCCCACTACTGATTTGTTAGTTAATGAAATTTTCATTCAATGTGAAGAAAAGTTGAAACCATTTTTGAAGAAGACTTTTGAAAACAAAGAAGAGATTTCTGAAGCTGAAGAGGAGGAAAGTTGGGATCCCTTTGAATTCATTGCAAACGTTCAAGGGGTATCTATGGATTTGCTCTTGTCCATGCATTCAACAGAAGAAAGCCATATGCCCATAGCATTTCTTGAATCACATGAGAATCCAGGCATTCTATTGAGGAATGTAATGTGACTAAAGAAGTCACAAGTGTAGATCCAAATGAAGGAGAAGTTCAGTTAGAAGAAGATACTTGTTCAACCAGTGAGGTGCTTCTTCACAATTCTAGAGAATGCTGGTTTGAAGGTCAATTTAAGGAGGAGAAGAAGAAAGAGGAAGTTGAAGTCTCTTTCCACTTCAAAGCTGATTTGATCAATTCCTTTGAATCATGTGTAGAAGACAACATGGAAGGTGAAGTTTCTAGTAGTTATAAGGCAGATTTCTCTTCGCTCGAAGCAAAACTAAGGCAAAAGGTCAAGGAATTGGAAGGCACTATGGATGGAATGATGAAGAGTGTTCATCACATGCGTGACAAGTTGAAGAGTATAGCTCAAACGATCTTTGAGATCTTTGTCCATCAAAGTTGTACTACATCATCCTAGCCAGCATATAAAGTTTGCAGTTGAAGTTCACAAACTGCTGAAAATGGAATTCAAGTTTTGTCAAAGCTTGATGGAATTCATCAGCATGTTGAAAATCTGATTTATGAAGTGCCAAGAGGAGAAGATGCACATTGCATTTCCATTGACGATTTGAAGTCCATTAAGTTTGCCTTGGAGGAAATTAAATCTAGTGTTTTGCACATCATTCGTGACAAAGACAAAGTGGCCAAAATTGCTGACAAGGCATTGGAATGGAACGAGTTTACCAAAGCCAAGTTGCAAGAAGTGCATGAGACTCTAATTGAAGTAGAGAATCAGATTTCTGTTGTTCAATATTCATGGGAGCAAGAAAACAAAAGAAGAGTAGAGGAGTTTCAGGTAATTCTTGATGAACTTGATCTCATACAAGAAACATATGATTTGGAATGCTGTCCTGAGAAACCAAGGCATTCAGATTCTCATTGACAAGTTTTTCAGGCTTTTGACAATCTCTTGTATGAAGAAGGTGCTAGTAGGATTTATGTAAATCCTCTTTTTGAAAATGATGAAGGAATTACTTCATAAATTATTGAAGAAAGAAATTTTAGTTTGTCTTCCAGCATTGGAGAGTTGATACGTGAGTTGCATGAAGTTGAATCTACTGCTGCTCCTAGTGCACCCATTCAACAAGAAATGGTAACTCTTGGATAACAAAGAAATGAAGACATTCTTATTGTTCATCAACAAAGAGATGATTGGCATTTTGATGAAGGTTTGATTCATTATTTGATGAGGATGCTTGTGAGGCTCTTGTTAGATTTTAGTACATCTTCGTCATCTCTTAGGGTGATTGATTTTAGAATTGTATTTGATGAAGGATTCATGGAATCTTTCCGGCAAATCATGACTCAAGATTCTAGATTCAATTTCTTCAATTAACATAGGTTGGTTGAATACTTCTTGGAGTTTCAAGAAGCGACAATTCAGATGGAACGAACAAATCAGAGGATTCAGGTGAGAGCAGTTCTCCATCTGAGAAGTGGTTCTTCATGGCTGTTGGTTTGGGATCCTGACATTAGTTGCGAAGAAGGTAATTTTAAAGTGGATAGACCAGCATATAATATTCAGAATATAGTTGTGATAATTTGCTTATGTGTTGGAAAATGTCTTCAATTGAAAATCAGTATTTGGGGTCTCAAGTATTTTCTTATGCAAAATGGAATGCATAAAAAGAAGGTTGGATGGAGAGATAAGTGTCAAAAATTCAGTTTTATGTTTGTTGCTTCCTTCTTTTTATGTCATTGGTTCTTTATTTCTGATCATAAATTGGTGTTCTGGAAAGGAAATATGATCAGAAGTTGGTTTGTGGTGGCATGGGGACTCTTGCCGAAGGTGCCACCAGCTTGGTTCATGAGTAGTTATGTTCTTATGTTGCAGCTACTGCTTGTTTTCTTGGATGTTGATTTTTCAAAAATCAGATCTCAAGATGATTGTTTCAGACATGTTAGGAAGCTAGTTATTTCATTTTTCAGGTCTCTCCATCTCCTTTTTGGACTGAAATCCTGCCACAAATGAGCAGGGGAATGATTTAGTATGGTCAAAGTTCAGGTATGCGTTGTTCATTGATGGTTGACAGTAAATTTTTTGGTACCAACTCATACATTACTTTTTGGGACAGCGAGTTATTAGCTGATTTGATTTGTCAAATTGAGGCTCTTGAAGTGAAATATGTGAATATTTTTTGGAGTTTTTTCAGTGATTGTATATCCTTTTGGATTGAGATGGAGTGTGGAGCATGGTTCTTTGCTTGGCATTGGTTTGGTGACTTGTTTGAGAACATTTTGTTTGCTGATCAGAATTGTGACAGCGAGGTTTGGAGGTTCTACAGACTAATATGGGACCCGGGCACTAACATGATTGGTGCATTGTCTTTTGTGGACTGAGATATGCTGCCCCACTTTGGGTATTCAGGTGTTTTAATTAGAGTAGCGCAACGGATTAGAGGAACAGTGTTCCTGAGGATGATTTGGAATCCTGGTATCACTTGGGTTTGCAGTACAGTAGTTGAAGATGAGGTAGCCAATGTTGGCTCTCTAGAGTCTACTCCCATGGTGTTTCAGTTTAATTTTAATCAGGAGGTCTCTTGTGTTGGCATCCAGTAGTGCAGTGCTTACATCCGTTGGTGCTATCCTTCTCTTAGCTTGATTTAGGACCCAGGGATCATATTCAGTTTCAGTTTGGTTCAACATGGTGATTGTGGGATAGCATTGGAATTGCTTGAGGACAAGCAATTTTGGGAAGGGCGGACTGTAATGTCCCCATTTTAGCTATACGCTCTTCGGTGACTAATAGCCTATTTCTGGAAGCCTGTAGGCTCGTCAGAGGTAAAATTAGGGTTTCCTATCTCATTGGGGTTCTGAAGCTTTTTGAAGGTTTGCATGTTTGAGTTTCTATTGCATGTCTGGTAGAGTTTTCTGGGTTTTTGGAGGGCTTCAAAATGGTGTGACATGCATTTCCATCTGGCAACCTTTTCCGGAACTAGCTATTTTTAGCGAGTACATTGGAGTTTCGAAATTTGGATTGCGGATTGTTTCTGGGTTTTCAGAGAGCTTTGTAGTGATATGACATGCAAAGTGAGTTGAGCAACTTTCCAGAATTTACTATTTTTAGTAAGTTCTATTTTTTGGCAGTTCTCAGGCTAGCAGCAATTCAATCATCTGCAGTTCACATTTCTATTTTGGGCAATGAGGCTGTTCAGTTTGGTCTTCTATTGAATTTGAAGTTAATTTACTATTTTTGGCATTGTCTATTCTTAGTAAGTCTATTGTGGCAGTGGCATTATCAGTAGCTCAGCTCATGTCTTCATTCTATTTCTGGCAGAATCAGTTTGGGCGTTGGTTTTGGCTTTGGCTTCCATCTCTCCTTTGGACTGAGTTTCAACACTTAGTCAATTTTATAATTTGAGTTTGTACCCCACGCCTAATCATTGATCTTCAAGTTGTTTTTAAAAAGGGGACATAAAAGGGTTGATTTGAGCATTTAATATTTACATTAAATGTTTTATTGTGCAACTTGTAAATGGACGCCTAGAGGGAGATGATTAATGTTTTAATAATTCAAATAAAGTGCAACATGAGAGGTGGCGTCCCTTGGAGGAAGCTGAAGAGTTTCTTGTGGGAGTTTCAAGTTGATTCATTTTCCAGCTAAGGAGCCTATTTATTGATGCCTTTCTCATTCATTCTCATCTTTGGAAAATATTGTAAAGTAATGTTGCTGAATTGATTTCAGAACTTGGCTAAGGGGAAGCTTAACAATTTTACTCCATTCTTCAGGCCTGAAACTATGGCTCCCTAGATGGTTGATTGAGAGTGTGCTTCATCCAAAAGTACATAATTGAGCTTCATTGTAGGAGATATTGAAGAATTTGGTAATAATTTCTAGTTTTGTGTTGCTGGTTCAACAATGGCTGAAGTAGATTTTTGCTTGCAGCTTTTTGAGTAATTTTAATCTTTTTTTGGGTATTGATGCATTGAGTTTGTAGACCGAGGGCGACCCTATTTGTAGAAAATCAGAATTTATTTTGAAGTATTTAATTTTATTTTGAAGAATCGCCCTTCGTAGCAGGCCGTACCATTTAAAGAGAGCTTTGGATTTCGTGCTAAATTGTATGTTGAGTTTTGATGCAGTTTAGTATGGGATATTGGGCGCCAACCTCCTAGAGAGCATTTGCAATTTGTTTCAATTCATTCGGACGTATTTTGAAGTTGTTATGAGCAATTTAGTGTGTTACAGTTTGTTGGTTAGACATTTTCAGTTTGTTGGTTATTGCTATGAAATTTCAATAAGTTTAGATTTTGGCTTGTAATTCAAAATATGAGAGGTTCATAAGTTGGAAAATGATCCTTCAATTATTTGATTGGTTTTATCATTGTCACACTTGTAAATTGCAGATTTATTTCATTGTAAGTGTGACGACCTAACTCGTACGTCAATAATTTTTTTTTTCGCAATTTAACAATAATAAGTAAAGACAATGCCTTTTGAATAAAATTTTTCTTTTCAATTTCATAAACATGATATAACATTTTGCAATTTTAACTATTTCTTTCCAAAAGAAATCTACAAAGTAAATAAGTACAAGATACATACATAGCTCGTAAAGTTTGGCACAAATAGAAGTAGGAATGTCCAGGAGATCGTCCTATCAAATCTTGGTCCATCGGCCACTTGTTGAGGAGGAGAAACATCACTCGGACGCTTTTCCGCCAATCATGGACTTATAATGCGGTCCCTCGCACACCTATCGTTAGATAGATGGCTCTCTTTTCGAATAAGAGATTTGGTAGGGTTTCCTTTAACGATTACGAACTGAGCATAGTGTTGTGTTCCTACATAACTAGGTCTTGTGCATACAACAACTCTTGAACTAGTATGTAATACGGGATCACGGTGAACTGACAGTGTAGTTTCCAACTAACTCACATCTAAGTGGAAGTTGTACCTATCACTACTTTGGCCATAGTATTCCCATTCAATATATAGAACGTAGGTCATTTATCACATGCACTAGCCAGGGTCAATTTGACTTAAGGCTTCGTTACTCTACGCGTAGGTTAGTCCTTCAGTGGATAGTACGTACCCTAGATATCCTACATCATGCTAACCTACTAGAAATGAAAAGCATAACAAGTAAACTCAAAGTCCTCTCCTATTCTGGAAATCAATATCCTAGGAGTTACACAAGCTTCACTAAGTTAATCTATTAACTTAAGCTGTGGATTGTACTTGACTCGATGCTATCATCCCCGTCCTAGTATTTGGTAAATACTTTCACATACTCTCGTTATATGGAGATCATACAAGAAATGTAATGCACACAAATATGCTATCTTATTTTTTAACAGTTTACTGCATATTTACAACTAATAGGTAATTCCATAGAAACTCGTTTTCTCCTTTTAAACAAATAACTACTGCTTAATGCACAAACAGTATTCACAAATTATAAAACATTCAAGTATTCAAGAATAAAATGAATAACAAAAGATTGACTCATGCCTGATTTAGCGTCCTTTCAAAGATGATGTCTAAGCACTTCCAACACTTCTAGATATCTGGAAAATCCCTCTCAAGTTGCAAACTTTTCTTTTCAGATTTACTCTCCAATGCCACTCTTCTCTCAGGATAGAAACACTCAGAAATTGACACTCTCAACTTTCAGAACTAAAATTTGCTCCCATATATATGAATGAACTCAGAAATGTAATTGCTCATAGTGATAGCAATGCTTTTAGGGAATATGAAGGATAAAATCTCTCAGCAAATTTAAGAACTCGGATTTTTAGAAGTGATGAAGAAGAATGAACAGGGTGGCTATATATAGAGCCCCCTGCTCAACCATTTTCCACTTTTATTGTCATGTAAACTGACAGACATAGTTTTGAATGATTCAAATGTAAAATGTGGCGAATTTCAGAGGTGAGTCGACCTCTTTCTTTGACAACAACCAAAGAATGGTTGAACTTTGCACATGGTAAAACCTGTAATTTGACACCTACAGGCATCCCTCATTTTTGGCGCAATTATTCAGAAGATCGGTTTGATGATTCATCATTTAAGAATCAGTCAAGGTTGAATGTAATCCACATTGCTATTTTACTGGGTTTGATTGTCAAACACTCAACTGTGTTGGAGTTTCAGCGACTTGGTCATGGCGTGAATTCTCTAGGCGTGCGTATCTCTTCTCACGGTAGCTTCTTTTCCATTTTATTTCCTTCTAATGTTTCAATATAGTTTTCCATAAAATATTTCCCTCTTTCAAAGTTTGGCATCGTTTGTCTCAAAAGCTTGATTCAAAATGATTTGATATAACTTAATTTGATATAAATCGGTTTCCATAGTTCACTATTCGATATCTCATGAATTGATTTACTCATAGTAGAAAATAAAGTCTTCCTTTAACTATGAGATATATCGATTCCTTATTTATTTCAAATCAAATTATATATATATATATATATATATCTATAATTATATACTTGTATATTTATATTATAGTTTTATTTTACTTTAATATATATATATATATATGTATATATATTTAAATATTACAATTTAAATATACTTGCATATATACATATATATATATATATATTGGTAAAACTATAATATATATATATTTATTTAATATAAAATATATACACATATACATATTTATTTGTTGAATACATATATTGTGAGCCAGTCAACATACTTTCAATATACCTATCTATGTATATGTGTATGCATGTGTATATGTAAATTCTAAGGCAAATATTAAAATAATATTATTAATATCCACATATATCATTGGTTGTGGGTATATATACATGTATATACATTTGTATATTTTCTTCTATGTACATGTATATGTATGTATATTATATCGATGCACTCGTACGAGCATATCCATTTTCCCTCATACGTTTGTATCGACATGAATATACCTATGGATACATGTATATACTATATACATGTATACATGCCCACCTCCGAACCAGTAATGTAATATCATAAATAGTTACATAGATAAGCATCACTTATACATGCATTCAGAAGTAGACAAGACTCCTAATGTCAACATACAAGCCTATGGATGACTTACCGATAACTCAACAAACTGACTTAGCTTACTCAGTCTAAGGGACGTGTGTGTATGCTCAAATGGTTCTCGTTATTGTTTACCCGACCAAGCTCCTCCCTGAGTGATATTTCTCCTCTGCCTGGAGGAATGGTCCTCTTACCTGCACACCATGACATGACAACGGGAGTCATATGCTCACAACAAAGTAGTATACATGAAATGTCTCAAAAGTTAGAATAAACATTATTCCATAACTTGCATGCAACATTAATCAAGAATTACATCAATAGAAGTATCAGTCAAATGAGACACTCATTTAAATAGGACACATTCATTTTGATAACATGAACAACATGTTTTATTCATCTAAATGATTCAATCATTACAATTTATTGCCCTATGCAATAGTAGCTATACAATCGGGGTGTAACATTAAGGCTGTGAATTAGTAGTACAAATCTAGTCATTATTATTGCTGCATTTACTTGTGAAATTTGATGCAAACACTTTAACCCTTGAATGGTTTACCGCCAGTGTGGAGGAAATTAATTTTGTATGTACATCTTTCACCCACTGTTCAAGTGGCGAATCCCCACTGCTGAGTGGATGCCCGCTAAGCGGATGAATTGTTGTGAATTGTCATGTTTTCTCTCCACTGTTTAAGTGGTAGCGTGGAAACTCTCATGGCTGGTTCACTGCCTATTTGCATTCAGTTGTAATTGAATTTTCAGTTTGTAGCTTAGTTTCCTCCACCATATGCTATCACCTCGCCTTCTAAAGGATCTTGGTGAACATTCTTGGCGTTGAGTACATTTAGTTTGTTTATCTTTTGGAAGCTAATGCTAATCAATTGGCATAGTGCTGGTTTGTGTTGGGAAAATCTTGGGAAAAAATTAAGGGGCTTATTTCACACTGGAGACAACAATCCCCACAACTGAGCACCAACTCAGTAAGAGACACCAATCTCTTTAATTTGTAGGCACCAACCTACTTGAGATACCAATCCCCGTCACTAAACACTAACTCAACAAGAGACTCCAATTATCACACGTAATTATCTTTGACTTGAAATATAAACACTTTTATGATAAAGTCCACGACCTTTGTAAATATCTTCATTGCTTGTCTTTAATCATTGCCTTTCGATTTTTGCATATTGGTTAGACATCGACACTTTAATTTGGGAGATAATATTCATTTATACATGCTTTGGTCTCTTGATTTCGTTTAGCGATTAGTGGCCTTTGGCCTTTATAGATCACATGCCTTTGACACAATCTTGCCAACAATCTCACCTATATGCATTTGACATTAACAATAACATCTAACCATCTCGTTTATTTGCTTTGACATCAATGACAATTTTTGCAACAATCTCGAACAACAAATTCCTTGTTGACATCAATGACAACATTTGCAACATATGCAAGCCTCTTTTCATATATTATATGAACACATGAAAGAAGAGGAATTTAGGAGTAGTTTCACATTCCTTCTAACATTACACATAGGATTATAAACAATAGCAGAAAAAATCTTTTGGGGAAAAAATTGGCAAACCAAATGTATAATGAATTTTCAAAAAATCAAGATTTAATTGGGAAAAACTTGGATTAATTTTGTTTTAGAAAAACACAAAAAAAGAAGAGATAAACCTGCTACTTTATAGAATTAAAGGAATTTTAATAGCATAGAGATATATAGAGCAAATAAAAATGCGAGTTTAGCCCATGAAATATAGAACATAGATTTATCCAATTTGTTTGTTGTTTCTATAGAACCTTATAGTATAGTTTCAAAACTTAAAACCCCATCTAGACAAAAAGTGCTTGTCAAAGGAAAATCAACTAAAAATAATAAAAAGTCACGATAACATGTGACCAATGTCACAAGTTCATGTTCATATTTGTGTTTAGCAGAGAAATAATTCAAAAAAAATTCGTTGAGTGATAAAATTTGGGAATTTTTTTTGATTAAGTTCAAATATTATAGATATATATTTTATTTTTAATAACATACTAAAATATAATAAAAACCTAAATGCTAATTAAAATTAAATATTAATAATTTTAAATTAACTATAAAATTTAATAAACATAAAATTTATATTACAAAATCTTTTTTTTTTTATTATCACAAAACTTAATAATACATCATACACAATTAAAAATGTTCATATTAATAATAATTTACAAATATTAAACCTAACATTAAATTGACAACATGAATAGCTTAATCAGATCTTGCTATTCATTGTATCTTATATATCATTGGAGGTTCTGATTGATTCCATTGTTGCTGAAGCTTGACATGGAAACTGAGGATGCTGAAAGCTACCCTTGCTGTTTTGGATAAATAGACTAGTGTTGATAAACTTCACTTCATTCACAACATTTTGCCACTATGTATGCACAACAATGGTCACACGATAGAAAAAATGGGAAGGAGATAGAGTGCGTGAGGATGAAAAATAAAAACCCTTAAAAGCAAAAAAAAAAGTTGTATGCTTTGTACGATTGAAATTGGAGGTGAATTTAAATGATTTTGTGTTTGTGTTCACATTCACCAGATTTTGAATTTTATGTTTGAGAATTGACAAACGTTGTGACATAGCATGTGACTATATGTGATTTTGATGATTTTTTTACCTTTTTTGATGATAATGTAGGAAAAAATCTTTAAAAGAATGTTGACTATGGTTTATTCAAAAATTCACAAATTTTTGGGGAGTTTTCACAGCTTCTACTACTATGATATAAAGTATAAACTATTGTTCATTCAATGTTTAAACAAATGAATCATTCTTTATTACACATTCTACCAATATATGAGGAAGAATGACCATCTCCTACAAATTGATTCCAAATCAACATTAGAATTCATCAAATGAATTTAACACTTAAAAATAGTCTTACATCATACAAGACTCTAACAAACCATGTCAAGAACAAAGTCCCAACATGCTTAACCAAGTGGGGATCGTGGTGCAAAGTTTTGGACAGAATAGCTTATAGCTTTGTTATGACAAAGAATTATAGAAAGCTAAATACATAATGAAGAAGGTGAAAATTCACAGTATTAGACCTTCATTGCAATAGCTAGACATGACCACAAATACTAGGATGTGATTGCAAAACCCTAGACACGATTGCAAAATTCAAATAACTTGAAAATTACATTGATTTTAGAAATGAAATTTACGCATAAGTTTCATAATATGTTTTCCTAGCCCTCAAATAAAATATTGAGATTATAAGTTCATTATGCTACTTATGTAACTCTATAAGTGGCACATGGCATAGAAATGCAAACATGACTTCCAAAGATGCAAATATAATCAATGAAGTCACTAAAACATACAACTCAGCATATATTTTGATAGATAATATATATGGACCTGGACTATAGACCGATTAGTCACAAATTTACTTAAAGAACACACTCATGACGTAAATTTGAGAAGTATTTTACTCCATAGTTCATAGACTCCGCAAGTTAACTCTTGAATATCTTATTTGCAAGTTCTTGGTGGGAAGATTAGGGTGGAAATACCCCAAATTTGCATAAGCTAGTGTAATGTCCCCTTCTCAGTAGCCACTCAGGGTGATTGATTAGCCTTTTTAATTCTCAAAGGCTAATGGTGATTTCAAGGAATCCTTTACTAAATTATTTAATATTGCCTAAGTGACATGTTAAATTTTAAAGTTGATATTATGTAATTAATAAAGTTCGTTTTTAAGGTGACTTAAGTGAAATAATTTAAAATGAGCTTTATAAAGTCACTTTATATTTGTGAGCAGGAAATTAAGTGGGAAATATAAAAGGCAGAAAAAGGTTCATTTCTCTCATTCTGGATATTATTTTCTCACATCATTTGGTTTAACCTTTGGAGGTTTTCGTACTGAGGATTTTGGAAACCCTACTGTTTCAGTTTCGATTGTGAGACCATCAACCCTAGCTGGAAATTGTCGAGGGAGTCAATCAGATTTCCTACCGGTGCTTCAATGCAATTTTAATGGCTATCACAATTGAGAAAATCATTCATTTTCAAGGCCGAGTTTGAGCAGGTTTGAGACATGGGAGACAAAGTCGATTTATTGATTTTCGTGTTCTTTGTTGACTGAGGCAATACTTCTTCAATGGGTCGAATTAGAAGCTCTCTATAAACTCTTTGAAGGCATTTTATCATGAAGAATACCTAGGTGTAGTTCTTTCTAGCATAATACCTCTGTTTGGGTCGCCATATTGCTGCATCTGTATCAATCTAAGGAGGATGTGTTATTTAGAAAGGAGGGCGATTCATATTTAGCTTCAAATCTGAGTCGTGGTCACAACTAGAGACCCTAGAGGGTGACGTGTGGAGAAGATAAGGTTGGGTGCGCCCCAGAATAGAAGAATCAAATGCTTAAGAGGAGATATTAGTTGCTGCAAATAAATTCTAGGCATTTTTGAGTTGTCTTTCTCAGTGTTCAGCTTGTTACCAAATATTTAAGTCAGGTTGGAGCATTTCGTGCTTATAATTTCTATGGTTTGGGTCTGTAGATGCAGTTTTATACTTAAAAGAAGTGTCTTTTGTTGTCAAGTAAAATTTGGGACTATTGTGAGTAATTATCTGATATTGTAAGTTTAGAAATTTGCATTATAAACTACTGTTACCATTTTCATAGTAATATTTCTGAGTTCCTTCATGACTGTTGTTAAAGTCTTGGCGAAATGGCTTGCTAGTTTGAACTGTTATTGTCTATGAAGAATGGGAGGTGTTATCTATATGAACTGCTGCATGTAATGGTGTTGTTTAGTTGTATGACTTCAGCATTGATAGTCTTAATTGTATGCAATATATTTCCCATGGTTTGTCTGATCTGAGTAATCAAAATAAGTCAATCAAAACAAAGACAATCGCAAAAATCCTACACCGCAGGTAAGGGACTTTACAGCTAGCTTGTCGAATTTGGTCTCAACCATGTAGTGCTTTTGGTTGTGAGTGGAATTGTGTAATGTCCCTGTGCACAGCTGGGTGCGTCCTGGCGGCCACGTGTCCGGAGGGCTTGCGTAACACACCTAGATTCTTCGGTGGTGGAAGATTCCTCCCTAGTCGTCACCCTTAACACCTTTGGTAGACGCCCTCACTACTAGACTGGTCTTTTGGTGTAGTGGTTGGGCCTTAGTGGTATCAGAGCCCAGGTCTTGAGGTCGAGACCCGGAGAGCGTGGTGGGTTGTAATGTCCCCATTCATGGCTGGGTGCGTCCCGACGGCCACGTGTCTGGCAGGCTTGCGTAAAACCCCAGATTCTCTGATGGTGGCTTCGGTTATGGAAGATTCCTCCCTAGTCGTCACCCTTAACACCCTGGGTAGCCGCCCTCATTACTAGGCCGGTCTTTTGGTGTAGTGGTTGGGCCTTAGTGCTAAGATATCCCCTTGTAAGTTTTTCCAATTTTGAACACAAGATTTCACTCGTTAACGTTAGAGAAATGGTAAACTAACTGAAAACAACCCTTCTCTTTCTGATCACCTAGATCCCAATGAGGGCAAGGCGAGAGCATACAGTAGAAAGGGGATCGTTAGATGAAAATCCAAACTGAAATAGTGGGATTACAATATTAAGACGGCTCAGCCAATCAACAAGATATGCAATGCAACTCGACCACTTATTTAGCGGGAGTGTAATACAAAGTACTAAAAGTAAATGTCTGGGTGGCTAGCCGACCCCTTCCGCTTTTCAGTGGGTAGTACAAAAAAGTAAAGTGCTGAAAGGAAATAGACAACGAGGCCAGTCTCTTCCACCAAACGGTGGGAATGGAAATAAAGAGCAGAATTGAAATATAAAGACGGCGAGGCTAGTCTCTTCCACTAATAGTGGGAATACAAAAGGGAAAGTGCAGAAATGAAATGATTGAACCGGTACTACTGATAACAGCCTTACAAAGTGAAGCAAATCTGCAAATTACAATGAGATTAAGATATCCAATTATCACTAAAATATTAGAGCACAATCTCCTAACAAGTACTTGATATTCTGCATATGAAATATGGCGAAAATGTCTAAAATAATAGGTCTGATATAAAATTGCAGCAAACTGAAACACCAAACCAACAAGTACAAATTTCACCTATATGCTCATAACTTTGCCTATACTTCTCCGAATGATGTGAAACTGAATGTAAATGACTCTTAGGAGTTGGGCGACCAAGTACCAAGTGACAAACCTCTCCAAACAGCTTCAATTAATTTAGCACACATCCCAAGGCATGAACAAAAATTAGCATAAACCCTCGAGAAGGGTGATTTGTCTAGAAAGTCAAAGACTTCACCAAAAATTATGAAAGCTTGAGCAAAGGGGTGCCCAAGGCAACTGCATCCATGAAACCAATTTACCGAGAACCATGCAAAAATCGTGCAAGGAGCTACGATAAAAAATGTGCTTCAGCCAAGCACCATTAGGAACATGAAAAAACTGAAATGACTCACCAAAAATCAGAAAACATCATAGAACTTCATCTTCATTATGCTCAATCTGCTCCTCAATGTAAAGAACAGTCTCAAACTCAGCTAGGTGCTATCTTGCAAGCACAAAACTAAGGGAGCCAGCAGGGATGCATTCCTCAAAGCAAGGGTCTAAAGAAATTTCAGCAGCACTTCGTTATATTTTCAAGGGATAAGCAATGGATGATAAAAAATGAAGGCAAGACTCATATTCATAACTGTTTTCTCAACTCCAATTCAAATCTTCTTTTCCCTCCAATTAGGGCGCCCAAATGAGGATTCACATTTCATTGTAATTTGCATTTTGACTTCATCTTGACCCCTTCTTGACTTAGGTGTCCAAAGGGATATGAGAAATATAACTTTTAAATAAAATGCAATTACTCACAATAGGCCTCCAAAATGACTTAAATGAAATAACTTTATAAAAATCACCTATCTCTCCAAAAGTGGCATCCCATTTAGCCTTCGTAAATATTTAACTTAAAACATTATAATTTCCAACTGAGGTGTTCATAATTAAAAAATCACTTAAGCCATGACCTGCCAAAACAGGCTCCAAGAATGCCGGAGACCAAACTGCTCATACTGCCCCGCTAGAAAGAGGCACTGCACTAAACTGCTGCTAAAAATAGCACTGCCAAAAATAACACTTACTAAAACTAGCATACTGCTAAAAATAGTAAGTGACTCCAAACTCATTTTAAGCACAAACCGGGCAGCGATCATAACTTACTAAAAATAGCAAGTCCGGAAAAGTCATATGATGCAGATGCATGTCATACCATTCTGAAGCTCTCTTAAAACCCAAAAAGACCCAGAAACCCTTTTGCAAAACTCCTACATGCAACACCTGAAAACTAAAAAAATAACCTCCTAGAAAATAGGAAATCCTAATTTTGCCACTGACTAGCCTACAGGCCTTCGGAAATAGGCTATCATTCACTGGAAAGCGTAGTGCTAAAAATTGGGACATTACAGCCCACCCTTCCCAAAGATTGCTTGTCCTCAAGCAATGCCACCGCAACTCCAGAAATATTAGAGTGATCCATGCAAAAACAAGTAGGATCCCAGGGTGCCATGTTAGTCTCAAGAAGGACCCACCATGCCGATGCTGCACCACTTTGATCATATCAATGAAACCATCATGCCAAATTTGCACTATCCTTCCTTGTAACCCCAAAAAATTACCATCCATGAAATTCAAGCCGAAAAAACTGGAAGGATTGAAATCAATACCTTGCAGCATCTCTTGCCCAAACGACTTTGAGAAGTTCATATCAGCAATGGCACTGTCTATCTCAATCCTAGGCAATAGGAAGGAAAGTCTGCTCAACTCAAAACCGTACTCAGTATATCTCCTCAAGGTGTCTAGCAGAGCCACGACTCCATTTGCGACTTCTCCAAATCTTCTTGCAAAGAGGAAAACAATCCTTTGCAAGAGCTCAACAAACTCATCCCCATAACTCCACATGGATCTCTTATGCCTCCTCTGAATTATTCTGATATAACCATGAAGACTTCTGAAAACTCTTACAGTTACAACTCCAAGAGTCTCAGAATAATGAACCAAAGCATGTGAGGGTTCACTGTTTTGGACCACTATTGTGAGAAAACTATCAAAATTTGCATCACAAACCTCCATAAGATGAATTTTGAGAGTAGGAAAGGTTTTACGAAACAAATAATCACTGTTGTTCAAAGCGGGGATCAACAAAGTACAATGTGCTCTAGACAGGGGATGATAGCAACGCCATAGGAATTCCCAAGTATGAGCATGTGAAATGAGCATTCTATTGCACCCAAACAACTCATAAGTGGCTAGAAAACACACCAAAGCAATCTCCAACTGAAATCTTCCACCTCTTTGACTAGAAATGATGGACCAACTCTCCTGAACGAGAGTAACTCCCATGTAAGGTGGCTGGTCTACCACCAATCAGCAAGCTTGTGTCACGAAATCTGCCCTTGTCTAAGCCAAGGACCTCTCCCAAGAGCAACCATTCGTTCATCTCTCCAACCCATATTTAAAATTTCTCTCCAATCTATTTGTTGATGAACAATTGGGACCATAAAGTGGCTGGTGAGGAAGGTAACAACACCATTAGTTCTGAAATTTTGATCCTTATCCCTCCAAAGATCCTTTTTTCCATATGTAAATAACTCCATCAACCCAAGTTGAGGATCCCAAGCATGGATACCCAACCGAAAGTGATCTCCAACACACTGAAAATTATACTCAACACATCCCCAAGTGCCAGTAAAAACCAAGTGCATACTTAAGAAATTGGTGTCTTCTCTAATGAATCCTCTAACCTTGAAAGCTTCAACAACAATGGAGCATGGAACAAATGTTGTCATGAAATCCAACTCCCAAAATGGGATAGTATGAGCTAAAGCATCACTCAACCCAAGGGAAGGGTTGTCAAGCAAGCAATCACCATGTTTTGGTCCTTCTTTCTCCCATACTTCATGAGTAACAAGTTGGAAATCTTCATTGCTTGCTGCTGTAATGTAATTACCAGCAGCTACCAAGACTTGTTTTGTTAACACCTTGATGTCTAAACCGTGGAAATCACCATGATTCAACACTTCCCAAGTGAAAACTACATCCTCAATCCCACTTAAGCATTCTCTTACAAGCAGCCTCAGAAGTTTACCAATCACATATTGTGTCATGTCCTCATGGTTTGATATCACATCATCCATACATTTGAAACCATACTCAGTCTCATGTTTGATCACTTCACCACATGTTTTATCATCCATCACGAAGAGAGGATTATCATAACTCTCCCTAGTACCCACTTCAAAGAGAGGGTTATCAAGAACTTGGAAGTCATCCCCTTCTTGTTGCTCACTTCCATCTTGTTGATCCAAATCTGCACATGCAACTTCTGGTTTTCTTGTGAAACTTTCAAGATCAAACTCCTTTCGAAGACTATCAAGCTCATCTATTACTTGATAGATTTCTTCAGCTCTTTGCTCATTCTCTTGCTCCTTGAAAAATTTGTAATCTGCAAGCTGATCTTTTGCCTCTTTTAGTGCCACTTGAGTATCTTCTAACATTCCTTTTATTGATTCAAGCTTATGAGTAAGCTCATCAACCTTTCTCTCTTTTCCTTGGAATGCACTAAGGGTCTTCTTTGCAAATTCAATGGCATAATCTCGATCTCCAATCAAGTGTATGTACTCTGACTTCAATGTTTCCAAAGAGTCTTTGTCATCCTTAGGTGCCTTCACACCCGGATCCCAAATGCTAAGGGGCTGATTTTTTTGATCAAAAGGAAAGTGCTCATTGTACTCCTCTTGGAGTGTTGACTCTTTGAATAAGTCGCCTCGCAACTCACTTAAACTGATATCTTCATAAGTATCTCTCTCCAAGGGCTTAGTTTGATAATCAAACCCAAGTCCACCCATGTCACCAACACTGTAATGAAGTAAAGAGTCTTCAACGCTAGCTGTTTGGAAAACTCTATCATTTTTATCTACAATGGACCCATAATGAGTAGGTATGTTACTGATTTCATCATTAGTAGTCCCATGCATTCCAAAGAGGTGTTCTTGGTTACTTGTCATGAACTCTTCATGTGAAAACTCTTGGGAAGTTGGGTCAGCAACAAGTAGAGAATTATCCCTCACCAAATCTTCAACATGATTAGGTACAAACTCATTGGAATCATCATAAACATTCATCACTATGAAAGTGGTCATAAGCTGATTCTACAATACCACCAAAACTACTCTCAACACGCTCTTCACTAGTGAATTCATTAGTCTCAAAACCATCATTGAATGAATCTGAATTAGGATTCAAGATTGCTGTTTTGTTCTTTTCACCAAATCAATCTTCATTATTTCCAATCACATGCAAGTCTAAGGGAGTATTTTGGGGTTCTTCCACACACTCTTCAAATATCAAGGTATCCTCTTCAAACCCATGGTCATTTTGATGTGTCATGTGCACCTTGCTTGTGCCATCTCCCAAACTTGTTGACTGATTTTTCTCTCCAACGTGCTTACCTGTGGGCTGCAACCCACAAACAGGTACTTCTTCCTTTCTTGACCCTTCATCCATGGCATGTCCTGCTTCTCTTTTAATCATTTTCTTGATGTAGTTGACCATAACCAATTTTCTAGGTTTCAAAACCACCACATAATTCAAGGAGTCAAAAGGAACTGCGTTTGTAATGTTCTCCTCTAAGCAGTAAGCAGTGCAGTGGCTCGTCAGCCTATTCCGGAGGCCCGTAGGCTTGTCGGAGGTAAAATTAGGGTTTCCAGTTGTTTGGAGGTTTTTGGCATTTTTAGGGGTTTGCATGTTGGAGTTTTGGAATTTGGTTTGCAAATTCTTTCTGGGTTTTCAGAGAGCTTTGCAATGATATGACATGCAAATGCATTGGGCAACTTTTCTGAATTTACTATTTTTAGTAAGTTCTATTTCTGGCAATGCTCGGATTGGTAGTAGTTTAGTGTGCTCTTCTCTTTCTAGCAAGGCAGTGAGTATAATTGGTTTTGGCTTCTTGTGGTGCATTTTGGAGAAATGAATTATTTTAAGTCATTAACGTTTTAATTTCATATTGGCCCCCTTGGCCTAACGTTATGACTTTAAGTTGTTTTAATATGGGCCCCTTGAGGGTGGATTCTTTAGAGTGTCCAACATGTCAAATGAATAAAAGTGAACACTCTTTTCCAGTTGGTTTGTTGTAGCCTCTACCCATTCCTAATCAAAAATGGGAAAGTATTGTGATGGATTTCATCACGGGGTTGCCAAAGGTGCAAGGGAGAGATTGCATTTATGTTGTGGTAGATAGATGGACTGAGTTTTCTCACTTCTTTGCTATTACAAGTTCATTTACAACAACTCAAGTAGCTGAGTTGTTCTTTAGAGAGGTGTTCCATTTGCATGGATTGCCTCAAAATATTGTCAGTGATAGGGACAACAAGTTCCTCAGTGCTTTTTGGCAGGAAGTTTTCAGATTGAGTGGTATAGTGCTCACTCCAAGCACTAGTTATCACTCGCAAACGGATGGTCAATCAAAGATAGTGAACAAATGGTTGGAACTTGGAATGCTACCTCATAAATTATGTTTTAGGGCAGCAAAGAGCATGGGTGAAATGGCTTCATTTGGGAGAGTATTGTTATAACTCTTCCTATCACATGTCAATTAAGATGTCTCCATTCATGGCTCTCTATGGTTATGAAGCTCCTAGATTCGTAGATTTGGTGTTTAGTGATAGTAGAGCTCCTCAAGTGAAGGATATGTTGTAGGAAAGCCAAGACATCATGAGATCATTGAAGGATAATCTTCACCAAACTCAGAATCAGCAGAAGCTATACGTTGACTAGCAACATGTTGAGCGTTCATTTGAAGTGGGAGATATGGTTTATTTGAGGCTTCAACCCTATAGACAATCTTCTCTCAAGAAGAGTGGTGCAAAAAAGCTCAAGCCATGTTTCTATGGCCCATTCAAAGTCATCAAGAGGATTGGTGAAGTGGCGTATGAGTTGGAGCTTCCAGCTAGTAGCAGGGTGCACAATATTTTTCATGTGTCATGCCTCAAGAAGGCGCTTGGGCACAATGTGGTTGCTACTTCAGAGTTACCTCTACTGGACGAAGAAGGATAGTTGGTGTTGATTCCTGAGGAGAACATTGATACTAGGGAGCGCTCTTTGAGGAGAAGAACAATCAAAGAGTACTTGCTGAAATGGAGGAACTTGCCAATTGAGGATGCAATGTGGGAAGGTGAACAAATTTTATAGCATCTAGACTTGCGGTTGCTTGAGGACAAGCAATCTCGAGGAGGGCAGACTGTAATGTCCCCTTCTCAGCAGTAAGCAGTGTAGTGGCCCGTTAGCCTATTTCGGAGAATTAGGGTTTCTAGTTGTTTGGAGGTTTTTGGCATTTTCAAGGGTTTGCATGTTGGAGTTTTGGAATTTGATTTGCGGATTCTTTTTGGGTTTTCATAGAGCTTCACAGTGATATGACATGCAAATGCATTGGGCAAATTTTTTGAATTTACTATTTTTCGTAAGTTCTATTTCTGGTAGTGCTCGGGTTGGCAGCAGTTCAATGTGCTCTTCTATTTCTGGCAAGGCAGTGAGTATAATTGGTTTTGGCTTCTTGTGGTGCATTTTGGAGAATGAATTATTTTAAGTCATTAACGTTTTAATTTCATATTGGCACCCTTGGCCTAACGTTATGACTTTAAGTTGTTTTAAAATGGGCCCCTTGAGCGTGACGCCTCATTAGGAGGTAAATTTATTATTGCAAAGGTTAATATTTCCCCTTGGGATTTGGATGCCTAAATGAAGGAGGGATAAGTGATTTAAAAATTAAAATATTTCAATAAGGCTTGAGCGTCCCTTTTTGGAGGGAAATGATGGAAGCTGAAGAGTCACCTCAAGTTCTATATAAGCAGGCCTTTGCTCATTCTTTGGACATCCATTGCTTATCATATTGAATTGCTGCCGAAATGGTTTCAGGCTTATGGCTTCGAGGAATGCATACCTCCTAGCAAGGATTCAATTTCGTATTTGAAAGATAACACCTAGCTGGATTTGAGACTGTTTCTTACTCAAAGATTGCAGATTGAGCATTATTGTTGAAGTTTTGATGATTTTGTTAGTTTTCAGGTTGCTGGTTAATGTATGGCTAAGGGAGATTTTCAATCATAGATCATTGTGTGATTTTATTTTGCTTTTGGGTATTTGCTCATTCCTTTTCTATGCATGAGGCGTCCCTTATTGCTGATTTGCAGATTTTATTACAGAGCATTGAATTTTCTAGAGAGGTCGCCCCTCTCCTTGGATCGTACCTTCTCTTTTGCTGTGTCTTGGGAATTGTGCTCTTCATCTTGAGGCTGTTTTGTGATAGTTATCTCTTGCTTGCTGGTCGCCTTGCTCCTAATGTGTGTTGCTTTCAGTTTAGAGTGCATTGAGGGGGTTTCGTTGGAGAAATGAGCATTTTAGTGGTTGTGTAGCTTGCTGGTCTGAGTTTCAGTTTGCTGGTTAATTATATCAGACCAAGATATTTCGATTTCATGCTTAAATTCCTTCTTTCTTTTCATGTTTGTAATTGGAGATATTGTGGAAACATTGTATTGAAGTTGGAGCAGATTTCATTGAAAAATCATTGTAAAAGGCATATTGTAATTGCTGGTTTCAATAGTACTGAATTAGCCTCTTTATCATTAACATATTTTGTTTTGTATCTCACACTGTCGCTGAATAAGTGGCCAAGTTTCTTTATTTCGGTTTGCTTACTCATGCTGAATAAGTGGTTGAGTTTCGGTTTAAATAATTGTAATAATTTTCCCCCCACTAAATAAGTGGTAGTGCAGAATTCATGGTCGGTTCACCGCCTACACTTTCATTTCAGCATTGTTATGTCAGTTCAGTATTTGCTAACGATCAGTGTAATGCTCTTACCTCGCTCACATTGGGATCTTGGTGATCAGATAAGTGGAGGGTTCCCTTTCAACTGTTTTGATTATTGGGGTAACCTTAACGGGTGCTTGTTGTTTGGTGAAAATTCAAAAAAACTAACGGGGGTATCTCAGCATTCTTAAACTCATCTGTCATGTTCTGATATTCTGCATGGAGTAGGGAAGCCTCATGTTCACATTGCCTCTTGAACTGTTCGACATCTCTACTGAATTCCATTGTGGCAACTTTAATTCTTTTTGTTATCCCAACCGGATGGCAGGAACTTGGGCTCTGATACCATTGAAATATCCCCTTGTAATTTTTTCCAATTTTGAACACAAGATTTCACCTGTTAACGTTAGCGAAATTGTAAACCAACTGAAAGCAACCCTTCACTTTTTGATCACCCAAATCCCAATGAGGGCAAGGTGAGAGCATACGGTAGAAAGGGGATCGTTAGATGAAAATCTAAACTAAAATATTGGGATGACAATACGAAGACGGCTTAGCTGATCAAGAAGATATGCAATGCAACTCGACCACTTATTCAGTGGGAGTGTAATCTAAAGTACTGAAAGTAAATGTCTGGGTGGCTAGCTGACCCCTTCCGCTTTTTAGCAGGCAATACAAAAAAGTAAAGTGCTAAAAGGAAATAGACGGTTAGGCCAGTCTCTTCCACCAAATGGTGGGAATGAAACTAAAGAACAAAACTGACATATAAAAACTGTGATGCCAGTCTTTTCCACTAATAGTGGGAATACTAAAGGTAAAGTGCAGAAGTGAAATGACTGAACCAGTACTACTGATAAAGCCTTACAAAGTGAAGGAAATCTGCAAATTACAATGAGATTAAGATATCTTATGATCACCAAAATATTAGAGCATAATCTCCTAACAAGTACTTGATATCCAACATATGAAATATGGCTAAAATGTCTGAACTAACAGGTCTGATATAAAATTGCGGCAAACTGAAACACCAAACCAGCAAGTACAAATTTCACCTTTATGCTCGTAACTTCGCCAATACTTCTCCTAATGATGTGAAACTGAATGCAAATGACTCCTAGGAGTTGGACGACCAAGTACCAAGTGACAAACCTCTCCAAACAACTTCGATTAATTTAGAATGCATCCCAAGGCACGGACAAAAATTAGCATAAACCCTTGAGAACGGCGACTTGTCTAAAAAATCAAATACTTCACCAAAAATTATGAAAGCTTGAGCAAAGGGGTGCCCAAGGCAACTGCATCCATGAAGCCAATATCGAGAACCACACAAAAATCGTGCTAGGAGCTACGATCGAAAATGTGCTTCAGCCAAACACCACCAACAACATGAAAAAACTAATGACTCACCCAAAATCAGAAAACATCATAGAACTTCATCTTCATTATGCTCAATCTGCTCTTCAATGTAAAAAACAGTCTCAAACTCAGCTAGGTGCTATCTTGCAAGCACGAAACTAAGGGAGCTAGGAGGTATGCATTGCTTGAAGCAAGGGTCTGAAGAAATTTCAGCAGCACTTCATTATATTTTCAAGGGATAAGCAATGGATGATCAAAAATGAAGGCAAGACCTCATATTCATAACTTTTTTCTCAATTCCAATTCAAATCTTCTTTTCCCTCCAATTAGGGCGCCCAAATGATGATTCACATTTCATTGTAATTTGCATTTTGAGTTCATCTTGGCCCCTTCTTGACTTAGGCGTCCAAAGGCATATGAGAAATATAACTTTTAAATAAAATGCAATTACTCACAAGGTTAGGCGTCCAAAATGACTTAAATGAAATAACTTTATAAAAATCACTTATATCTCCAAAAGTGGCGTCCCATTTAGCCTTAGTAAATATTTAATGTAAAACATTATAATTTCCAACTAAAGTGTCCATAATTAAAAAATCACTTAAGCCATGACCTACCAAAACAGGCTCCAAGAATGCTGGAGGCCAAACTGCTCATATTGCCTTGCTAGAAATAGGCACCCCACTGAACTACTGCTAAAAATAGCACTACCAAAAATAGCACTTACTAAAAATAGCATACTGCTAAAAATAGTAAGTGACTCCAAACTCATGTTAACCACAAACCGGGCAGCCGTCACAACTTACTAAAAATAGCAAGTCCAGAAAAGTCATCTGATGCAAATGCATGTCATACCGTTTTGAAGCTCTTCGAAAACCCAAAAAGACCCATACACCCTTCTGCCAAACTCCAACATGCAACCCTTGAAAACTCAAAAGAAACCTCCTAGTAAATAGGAAACCCTAATTTTTCCATTGACCAACCTACGGGCCTCCGGAAATAGGCTAACAGTCACTAGAAAGCGTAGTGCTAAAAATGGGGCCATTACAAATTGGAGTTTGTTTGATGCCATTCGCACAAAGAAGCATAATAAATTGACTCAATAATGCCTCAATGATCTAGTCTTTGTACAACACAGGCTTTGGCATCACACAAGAAAGGTGGAGTGCAATTTGGAGCAGCCTATTGATTTGGATGAGATTGATCCCTATAGTGAGTAGATTGTGTAGGATGATGATCCCTTCTTGTTTACAGAGGATGAGATTGTTGATTTTGAGAGGCAAGTTGTGGAGGATGTGGTTGCAGCACTAGGGGATATTGGATTGTCATTGGGTGATATTGATATGGCAGAGGATTCATTTCCATTTAGTAGCAGGGTGGAGCTATAGGCATAGTTATCTAGGCCAAGTAGGGAGCCACAACTGAGTGTAAGGACCATACCCTATATTGTCCAATTTTTCACTAGAAAGGAGAAGATGAAATTGTAACCAGTCTTTGTATAACACAACCTTTGGCATCACACAAGGAAGTTGGATGACAAATTGGTGTAGCCTATTGATATTGATGAGATTGATCCCTACAGTGATTGGATTGTGTAGGACTATGAGCCCTACTTGTTAACAGAGGATGAGAATGCTGAAGCTATGGAGGGTGTGGCTGCAATAGTATGGGAGATTAGATTGTCATCGGATGAGAAGAGTCATTTCCATCTAGTAGTAGGGTGGAGCCACAGGCGCAATCTTCTAGGCCAAGTAGGGAGCCACAATCGAGTGTGAGGACCATACCCTCTACCACTCAATTTTTCACTAGAAAGGAGAAGAGGAAATTGTAATGAGTCTTTGTACAACAATACCTTAAGCATTACACAAGAAAGGTGGAGGAGAAATTGGAGCAGCCTATTGATTTGGATGAGATTGATCCCTACTATGACTGGATCGTGTAGGATTATGCGGCCCCCTTGTTTATAGAGGATGAGATTGCTCATTTCAAGAGGCAAGCTATAAAGGATGTGACTATAGCAGTAGGGGAGATTGGATTGTCATTCAATGACATTGATATGGGAGAGGTGTCATTGCCATCTAGTAGTAGGGTGGAGCCGTAGGCGTGGTTTTCTAGGCCAAGTAGGGAACCACATTGAGTGCAAGGACCATACCCTCTATTGCCCAATTTTTCACTAGAAAGGAAAAGAGGAAATTGTAAAAACTTTTTTATTTACTTGCCTAGACATGCAATTTATGATGATTTTTAAAGACAATCATCATAAATTCATAATAGTTATTAGTTAGCAGCTAGTTATTGTATTTGGCTTCACATCATAATGCAAATTTCTCATCCATATGTATTCAAGAATCAAATCTAATAGAGAACACTCCCTCTTGGTTTTTTATACTCATTTGATACATTATAATTGAATATTGCAAAAAAATTGTGTTTTCTAAGAAATTTAATTATTTTTTTAAGTTGCTGAATTTTGTTGAGTTTTTAATGAGTTGGAAATTTTTGGCTTGCCAAGTACTCTTTGAGTTTGAGTCTGCAAACTATGTTTTAGTCAATGAATTATAGAGCATGATAATCGATCATGTTATAAACACAATTCTAATTACATCACAATTGGCCTTAAAATCAACATATAAATGATTCTCTAGTCAAGTACGTACAAACACTCAAGATGGCATTGCACTAGCCAAGCATGGCCCAATCACAACATTGTAATTATGAACATATGCTCAATATTAGCTATGTGTTAGCACATACATGATTATTATCATTCTACATTAACCATCTAGTACACACGCTAGCATAGATCATTTATCTATAAATTAGGTCCTGAAAACATACTAAAGCACAAGCATCATAATCAATCAGGATAAGACGAGCCGAAGAATGGTTGGTCCTTGCAATGTCAGTATCTTCACACCTAATATCATATGCCTAGATAGATAAAACAGTCATCACAAGTAGGTAACAGACCATTTTAAAGGGAACATCTATTATTAACATGCCAACACAGCCTTGAGACAAAACAAAGGTCTTGTTTCAAATCACAACTATTGTTTTGGCTGCACAGTCATCATTTTACCAATGTGGTCAAAGGTGAGTTTGCAAGATAGTTCCCTTTACCATGATGCCATTCATAATAATTCAAGGAATCATTGCAAAAAATGGGCATGACAAACTATACTGACATACACAGAGGTCCATAGGCCTAGGTCAATGACCATGCCAAAATCTTAATGAACTTCATTTTATTTGAATGTGAAACAAGGTTCAACATAACTACCACAGACATATGGCAATATGGTTAAGTTGAAACAGAAAGCAAGATAATTTACCCCAACCGAAGATTAAGATAAGTGAGACACCACATTACAGCAGTCGTCACGGTCTGGATCAAATACTAAATGGTAATCCTTCCAATTCATTCTGAATGTTGATGACCCTTGTCCTTCAAGTCCAGATTACAATTATCATAATTTTCACCATACATGGTCTATCAGCACTTTGTTACAGTGAACATGAGCAACTGCAGCATCCCATGATAGAGTCCATAGTGAAGGAGAAGTTTGAAATTGGGGTTTCAATAAGATTATCACAGTCATCATGATGTCAGAATAGCATCAATCTTATCACAACAGTACTAGATTACCAGCAATTCAAATCACATGGAGCATTATCAATCGTCAAAGGGCACATACTTCTTGGTCCTCTGATTTAGCTGTACTGTAATGAATCATAATACATAACTTAAAGCAATCAAATTACCCATAGTGACATCAAAGAAATGTACAAACCTATGCAAGGTGAAATCTAACTCATAAGGTGAAATGCTTATACAATATCATTCATTGGATCTTAGAGCAACTTCATGCGATCAATGAGTTCAACACATCCCAACCAAAGTTGTTTCAGTGTTACAATTTAATACAATCTTTTCAATACCAAACCATATCGTGCAACCCCTTACAAGAATTGCATCATCCATTTGGTTTATATAGTCTCAACAATATGATAAGTTTGACTCAAGGCTTAACATGACCATAATAAATCAAGAACTAAGTGTCTCGATGCTTAACATGCTCATAACACATTAAATTATTTCAATAGAATGTGGCACTTTATCCCCAGTTGGGTCCCTTGATTGCCTAGCTTGTTCAAGACATAAGAACATGCTCCATGCATCATTGACTGCACTGACCCATGGGGGTACACAAAATACCAATCGGAAAAGGAGAATCTTTGTGTAGTTGTTAGCAATAGTGTCCAAGCTGTAGGCTGTGTGATAGTCCTGCAAATAGATAAATCATAAAATATATCATGGGAGTGTTCTACCTCCAATCAAAGAGCTTGACTCTCTTGAACACCATTTTAATCAAGATGTGGCCCTACCCTTCATGATGGGATTCAAGTCTACAAATCATAGGAGGGAGAAATCAACATGACAATTATGACAAATGAATGCATATGCATAGTCACAAAGTAGTGATTAATTTGTTTTTTACAACATCCTTGAAATTGTCATCAATGTTGCCATCCTACTCTTTCTCCTTGTTCTTTCTAATCTTCATGAATGTTGGGAATGAAATGCCCTAAAGAATTAAGAAAATATAAATAAGATGGTACTATCAATAATGTATGGAAGGGAAAGAAATGATATCAGATATTCTTTATAATACTATTTTTCTATTTGAACATGGTGGAAATGAAAACACCCAAGTTGTTTTCATTCTTGTTGGCTAAGAGTCTTGAATGTTAGAGTCATGAAATTTGGTGAAGTTTCTTCTCACCTTATTGCAGATAGTGAAAATTAGAAGGAAATGGTGTTCATTCTCATCTTCATTTGGTATCATAATTTAACAATTTCGCTTGCCTCAAGGTGTTTTTGTGTTAGTCCAATGTCACTATGGATGTTAGTGTTAGTTCTAAGTTTATGTTATATGCATTCTTTTAAAGCTGACAAAGTTGAAAAACCAATTTTTATCAGTTAAACTAGGATAATAAATCTTTATAGCATTTTAACATCGTTTTGTTACAACTTTTATTGTTATTATAGAGTTTAACCTTTGAACTTAAGAAAGATGCAAGACTCTATTATTAACATTGTTGATTAGATTATCAACTTCTAAATTACAATATTTAGGCCAAGCTTCAGTGCCTCTAGGCCATCCTTAATTCAGTCTATGACGATTTCTGCTCATATTAGAAGCAATAATGGGAGTCTCTTACCATTCGATTTGAGCAAATCATGTTCATATTCTGGTATTTAACCATGGGTTTAGACTTCTTGAAGCACAACTAAATTTAATGAAGAGAATGTGGTATGAACATTTTAATTCAAAATTATAGGTTAGTAGATGCATGTGAATTTGCTGAATTCTGTTCTCACAAGAGATACTGCAAGCCTAGAAATCATAACCATAAAAAACAAGTATGTGCATTTTAACATGCCTGCAATAGTCTCTAGTTATCTCAAGTGCTTTACCCATGCACTAACAGCCTTATCTTCCTCTTTCTCAAGCTTGTAGCAGTTGAGGTAATGCCTAATGTAGCTTATCGTCTAACTAGCAGAAATGGAAATAGAGTTCCAAGTCAAGTAGTTATACAGGTTAAGCCTTGTTTGAGCTAGGTTTCTTATATATGCTAATATACGTCAGTGTTAAAACCTCCATTCTAGTTACTAATAATATCCATCCTGATCGGATCCCCATGTGTCCAAGATAACAACTTTAAGGTGACTTTCCACAATTTTATAGCAATTTAGTGATTTGGACCTCAGCTTGAGCATACACAATGCTCAAATGTGGTCCTTTATGTTGGTAATGCTGGTCCAGTTTTTCTCTAACCTCTAATTTTCCAGTCATTTGTAATAACCACCCTAGATTTTTTTTTGTGAAAATTACATCAACTAAAAGTAAAAGAGTGATTACAATGCACTATCCGTTCCACTTTTTGATCATCCAATTCCTAAGATGGGCAAGGTGAGAGCATATGGTGAAAGGATCATATGTCAAAATAAGTTGCAACAACTAAAAGTAAGCACTAGGCGGCAAGCCAGCCAATACCACTTATTCAGTGGAGTGCATATGCAGTACATGAAAGAAATAACATCCACTTATTCAGTGGGAATTACAAGGGCACATCCACTTATACAATGGAAAAGCTTATACAACACTTGAAGATGAAAAATAACTTTTTCCACTTATCTAGTGGTGAGATGTTACAATATTTCCACTTGTTCAGTGGGGTAAGTATCAACAATAAACCGAGATAAATCCATTGGCGGTACTACCATCCATTGTTGCAATATAAAATGCATGAAAGAGATAGCTTTTGGTGGTATGACCATTCGAAGCATTGCAATGTTAGAACATTTGCACCATAAACATCATAATAAGAGGATTAGTTGCTGATGATAAGAGCTGATGGAACAAACTGCTGTTAAACCCCAAATTGATGCCTGATAACATGAACATGCTCATCCAACTTAAAAACAATAACAACAAATACCTTGTTGAATGATGGATGACAATGGTGCAGGTCTGTTTGCACTCATTTGCTGCTATACTGATGAAAGATCAGACTGAAATCTGTGTTGATAAGGCTCTGAAAATTCAGTGTAAATGCATTCAAACATACCCATAGGCTAAATATTGGAAGCTCCCTTCAAAATCCACCCAACACACCTCGAAATATACTGTTAAACAAAGATTACCATTTGGAAAAGGTTGTAGGTCTGTTACAGGTCTGAAACTGCCAATGAAACACTCCCAAACCTCACACATTCAAGCCCAACACATCCTTTCAACAACTCAGAACTGAAAGGTTACTCCAAACCACCCAACTCCCACCAAAAAACACCCTTGAACACAATGAACCATTAAGATTAAGCAACATAAAATATATTATTCATTTTACCTTTATACCTGCAACAAAGATGGCATGGCCAGGCAATGGAAAGATATGGCCCCAACAGGAAAGAATTTCTCTAGTAACCCACCAATCACATCAAACTCTAGCAACATTGAAAACTAAATTAATTCACACCAAAAATGTGCCCTCAAAACATTGAATAGATTTTCATCTAAACAACATCCAAAACTGAAACTTGATTTGAAGCACAATGGTGATCTCTAAAATAAAACCACTCCAATCTAGCTAGGGATTATCTCTCAAATCCAAAACTAAAAATCCAATGAGGGTTTTTCGTCCTCAAAAGATCATGGAAGAACTTGCAAGTTCAATCCAATAGCATAAGAATATGAGAAATCTTCGACATATGAGAAATGAGAGCCCCAAACCCCTTTTTATAGCTTTTTCGAAAAAGCTTTTTTTTTGGCTTTTTATGAAAAATCGTTTTTTTGCTTTTTCGAATTAAATAATTCATTACATTCAAAAGACCTTTTATGCCCAGGCATCCACTTTTGAGGGGAAAAAGTCACTTCAATAAAATATAACACTTAGCAAATATTTTAACATTTAGCATTATAAAATTAAGTGTATATTTTAAATACTCCATCTGAGTTGTGGAAAGTATTACAGCAATCTAGAACACCCATTGAGCTCAATGCCAATAGCAGAAACCAACAGAAACCAATAAAGGTTGAACCTGTGCTCTCCAAGAACTTTGGAGTTCTCCCCAGCTCACCTAGAAACTTCGGAGATTGGCAAAAAGCTCATGAAACCATATGGCTAAAAATGGGGACATTACATCATTGATTTCTATGTGAATTCCCATCTAAATTTTTGAGAATAAAGTATGTGTGTGATATTAAATAAAATATTCATTATGTCTGATTTAATTTTGATAAATTAAGGTGGGAAATTCATTTTGTTCTAATGATGTCATTTTAGAAGAAGTTAATGATACATTTGGGTTCTATAGCACTGGTCAAATGATTCAAGTGAAGTGAGAATGGCAAACTGATGTTTATTAATAACAGATTACGTGCTCCTTAATTTCATGACCTGAATTTCTTGTATAATGAAATATTAGGTATTCTGTTTGCTAAATGTTTGGACCATTTTTTTAAAAGGTGTTTTACATAGCATTTTATTCTTTTCATATGCTGTAAAAAATATTCATATGCTATAGAATGCTCTACGTATAATAGTCTATATAAAAAAAAATATTGTTGACATTTGTCTCTGTCATGGTAAGGGTTGCAAGGCTATGATCACCTTTTCATTGTAACTTGTCTCACATGCTTTTAATTCTGGATATATAGAAAGCTTGCTGACAAGGTAGCAGCATGTGGATATTATGTTGTGGTCCCTGACTATTTTCATGGAGATCCATATGTACGAGCTACTACTGGAGATCCTGTTGCTAATCAGCCAGAGTGGCTTAGAAGGCATTGGCCGGTGATGCTTTGTGACCTTTATTTTTACCAGAATGATTTTATTTTATTTTTATAGAAAAAATAACATGCTTGCATATTTTGTCATCTGTCATTCTCCACTACCTGTATTTTAGAAATCTAATCTTATGCTAATACGATGATGGCTGCACCAAGGTCTAATTCTAGCAGTACAACTTGGTTCTGCTTCTATTTGTTCTGCTTAAAATTTTCCAGTCACATGCACTAGTTTGTGAATCACATACCATATTTTTTCTTCTAGGAGCATCTGTATCGTTTCTATGTCAAGGAAGTAGATTGGAACATTAACTGTTATTCTGCATTTCTATAGGCAGAAGGCTTTGAGGACTCTAAAAAACTTATAGGTGCTCTGAACTCTAGAGGTATAGCAGCAATTGGTGCAAGTGGATTTTGCTGGGGAGGTTAGAATTTTTTTCTATTTCTTACTTCTCTTAGTAGAGGTGACTTGGAGATCAAGTTAGAATATTTGAAAGATACCACATTTCATGTCAATGATGGTTGAATAGAGATCATATGTTAAAAATTTAAACTATGTTTCAGAAATATATATGCATTTTTTAAGACTAGTTATACCCTTTAGGGTAATGCAATTAGATACATCTCAATGTGGTCTATACACATTAATTAACCTATAATCTCGGAATTTCCTGGCAGCAAAGGTGGTTGTGGAGCTGGCAAAGGGGGATTATATAAAGGCAGGGGTTTTATTGCATCCATCTCTTGTTCCTGTGGATGATTTCAAAGGTAAAAACATGCTAATTTAAAAAATTGTGCATATTGACGTTGGCTTAAAATATTTATTAAATACACTGATTTTGTCTGACTGAATCATGAGATTTTAATCTTTCCTAGGTAGAGGTGCCATGTTTCTGGTTTATTTTAAAATAATTTGAACTAAGATTCATAAATGGAATATGCCATTGATCAGTTACTAAAGCACCTATAGCAATATTGGGAGCTGAATTCGATCATATTACTCCCCCAGAAATTATAGAGCAGTATGAAGCAATTTTGTCGGCAAGACCTGAGGTATATATGTTGCTCACTAGTCTATGCAGCATTTGAGGTATCACGTAAAATTTATCTGATTGGCATAGATAATGAAAAGCTTTGCTTGAGTTTAGATGTCTTACACAGCAATATGATACTGAGAAACAGGTTGTACAAAGAACATACAAAATTTGCTTGTAGGCTGATATTACATAAAGAAATGTTATATGAGATTTTCCATCCAAAATATACTTTTATTTTGAAGGATCAATTGTTTTAAAAAAATGAATATTGATAATTATTTTCTTGCTTGTTTTAATCATTGTTAATGTGCTAGCTTTCCTTGTATGTATGCAACTACACAATCAGTTTTCTTTGAACGTAAAAATCAGTAATATAGGCAATAACAGGGATCACTAGAATGAGATTTGGTATTGGGTCTTCCGAAAGAAGGTGATTGTCATTATGTTTTGTGTATTTGCAATTTTTCAAATGACTCACGAACATTGTTGAGGAACTTTTATAGGCTCTTGTATTTGAACTAGTCTTTGTAATGTCCCCTTTTTCGGGTTCTCTTGCTTTGCACTTGGCACTGACTTTTTGGGTTTAAGTCAGCATGTTTAAAGGGGTAAATTGATGTTACCAGTGAGCTTAGGATGTTTAAAGGAGTCATATGATGCTTTCAGATGTTATTTTTGGCTTCCAATTTGGGCTCCAAGGTTCATGGAGAGCTCAGTGGTGGTTTTACTCAGCGTCCAATGGTGTGTTGGTGTTCTATTGGTCCTCAGGATGGTGGTAACGTTCTCTGTTGCATTTATGGCCATCTGGGTTGTTCTCCACATGTCTTGGAGGACTCGACTATTTTTAGTAAGTGCCCGTTTTGGCATTTGACATCTTCCCTCGTCATTGGTAGCTTCTTGGTGTGACCAGTTTCCATTTCGGATGTCTCGTTGGTGCTTTCTGTAAGATGGTTGAAATATATTTTAATATTTACATTGAAGTTATAAAGTAATGTTTTAATAGTGTTTTAGTGTTAAATATTATAAAGTGAAAAGGTTATTTCCCCATGTTGGATGCCTAGGGGAAAACGGGACTTACAGTAATTTAAAAAAAAAAATCTTTTTCAGAAAAAATAAAAATGTGCTTTTATGCATTTTTCGAAAAAGCAACAAAAAAGTTATAAAAGGAGGTTTGAGGCTCTCATTTTCATTATTGAAGTTTGCACACATAACAAGATGCTGCTGGAGTGAACAGAGAAGTTCATCGAGGACGAAAACCTTCATCAAATCACTAGTTTCAGTGGTGAAAGATCCTCCCTAGCTGGTAGAGTGATTTCACATAGGAATCACTTTGGTATTTCATGGAGTTTTTGGTTTCAGGGTTTCAAAAAAGAAGATTTGTTTTAAGTGTTTTGATTGCAGGTTTTTTTGGGGTTTTGGAATGAGGATTTTTGAAGTGTTTTGATGTGACAAATTCTCAAGGGTTTAGTGAAGGCTTGTTGAAGATTTTTGCAGAGATGATAGTGGGGTTTTGAGGGTGATTTAGAAACCCTTATTGCTTGGTCATACTATTGTTGACATTTGCTAACCGTACCCCTTGTCAAGTGACCTTAGAGTGTTGAGAAATGACTGATACTGCTGTTACAGACCTGCATGTGCCTTTATGAGTAGTTTGGGTGTGTGTTGGTTGAAGTCTATTGGGCATGTAGCTATTGGTGATGATCCCTGTTAGTGGTTAGTGAGTTGGGGGTTGATGTTGAAGGTGTTTTCTAAGTGTATCCCCTACTGATCCAGACCTGAAGTATTCATTTTCAGTCTTATCTGACTTGTAACAGTGTTTCCCAACCTTTTCAGACTTGCTGGGTGTGTTAGAGGACCTCTTTGACAGTGCTGGGTCTGATTGAATGTTATTTGTAGACCTGAAACATGTCATTTCTTGTCATTTGAAGGTAAACAAAAGTGTTGGGTTAAATATCTGGTGTTGGGTGACAGTTTGGGCTTGTTTGAAGGAAGGGTTTGATGTCTACAGGGGTCTGAAAATTGTCCAAATGTGACTGAAAATTGTATGACAGTTATTTCTGAGTGGACATGATGCTTTGAAGGTTGCTTGGAGTGCTGGGTGAATTTGGCGATGATTACCATCCTTGGGAGAGATCCTACTCACATTTGGAGGTGTCAAACAAGGGCTCCTCTTGCTGCTGGGCACTATTACAGTCCATCTTCAGACCTGTTTCAGACTATTCATTTGCTGATTCTAGGTATTTTTATGAAATATGCTAACCAATTTTTTTGGTTGAATTGCACACACAAACCAACACTTGGCCAACTTGATTAGCGTTAGCACTAAATTCAAAAACACTATCAAAGCAACTCTAACCAAGAATGCGCCCTAAAACCACTTAAGGAAGAGGGGCGGGCATATGGTTAGAGGATCCCTATGCTTCAACTTGATACAGAAGGGAATGCAATTGAAACTAAAAGAAACTCAACGTCAAGAATGTGCACTGAAGATCCCAGTGAGGGCAAGGTGCTAACATATGACGGAGTAATTAATTGAAAACTGAAACTAACTAATTCTTCCGCTGCGGCGGGCATCCACTTAAGAGTGGGGATTCACCACTTGATAGTGGGTACAAAGAGAGATACAATTCCAATTATCCACATTGGTGGTAAACCATCCAGGGGTACTTAATGTGTGAAATGAGAAATAATTGCAGCAAACAAGGACTGAAACAGTACTACTGTTTACAGTCTTACAAATAAGAAAGAGAGCTGCAAATTACATGTAAATTACAATAGCTTCAAAGCACATGAGTAACGGATGATCTCATACAAATAATTATCTCTCTAAATGCTGATAATGAATCAAAAATCAGAACTTCTAAAGTTTAATTTCAAAAAGCAGCAAATTGAAATGAAGAACCAGCAACTGTGAAACCACTAAAATATTCATAACTCATTCAATATACCTCCGAATCGAGTGATGTCTTTTGCAGAAGCCTTCTAGGAGGTAGGTGCCCAAAATCATAACACCAAACAACATCAAAACTCAGTATAGAATTCATACACGAATTCCAAGGCACTCTAGAATGGTATGACCTTCCTTGAGGGCGATTTTGTCATTAAAAATCAGAAACTCCAAACAAAAATCTGCGAATTGGTAGAAGGGGTCGCCCATGGCAAAGAAACAAGATTCCAAAATGCCCAGAACAAAATTAAAATCACTCACAAAGCTGTATGCAAAATCAACTTTCAGCTATAACTGCACCAGCAACTCAAAACTGGAAATATCATCAAAATCTTCAACTGTTGAGCTCAATCTGCTAGTCTGATTTGAGAAGCAGCAAAATAGCCAACTAGGTGTTATCTTTCAAACACGAAATTGGACAAGAGGCTAGGAGGTAAGCTTTCCTCGAAGCAATAATTCAATTGTTATTCCGACAACATAACATTAGCAAAGTTCATGGATGAGAAAAGCTGGAGCAAAGCTTTCATTTTATAGAAGATTAGAAGACTCTTCAATTTCCCAAGAAGGTACGCCAAGAGACACAAATGTCTTTTCAAATTTCCAAAAATCTTTTTATTCCTCAAGATGGCGTCCCATTTGCAAAGTACAATATAACTTTATTTAAAGATATAAAACACCTTTATGAAGGCGTCCTTTTCCAAGCCCCACTTTTTAAACACAACTTAAAGTTCTTCTCCTAGGCCAAGGGGGTCAACTGCAAATTATAACATTAATGCCTTTATTTAAGAAATTCACCAAAATAAAGCTTTTAGAAATCAAAACTTGAACTTATATGATTGTTCCAACTGAAAAATGAAGATTTGAAGATTGATAACTGCATACTGCCAAAAATAGTATTTACCATAAATAGTAAACACTCCAAATTGCCTCAAACCTCCAAGCAAGGTGTAACGACCTAATTCTTGCGTAATTAAAAATTTTCCAATTCTCACCTTAAACATGTAAAGGTAACAAGTAACAAAGATAATACAATAAAATTTTTCCTTTCTTTATTGATAAATACATACAAGTTACAATATGTTTCCACATGAATTCCATTTTCATTGGAAATATAAATCAGAGTTCAAAAGTAACACAGTTACATACATAGCTCGTAAGCTTTTGCACAAATAGAAGTAAGAAGGTCCAGGAGTCCGTCCTTTCAAATCTTGGTACATCGAGCCGCTTGCTGTGGAGGAGAAACATCACTCGGGCGCTTTTCCGCCAACCACGGACTTATAGTGCGGTCCCCCGCACGATCATTTCACAATGAACGGCCCTCCCTTCGAAGAAGAGATTGGTAGGGTATCCTTTAACGATTACCAATTGAGCATAGTGCTGTGTCCTACACAACTAGAACCTTGCTATTTCACAATCTCGATCTAGTACTCGGATCACAATGAACTGACAGTGTAGTCTCAACTATCACACACCTAGGTGGATGTCGTACCTTTCACTACTTTGGCCAAAGTATTCTCATTCAGTACTTCGAATGAAGGTCATCTATCATAAACACTACTCAGGGCCGATTTGACTTGAGGCTTCCTTACTCTACGCATAGGTTTTATCCTTCATTGGGTAATCCGTCACCCCAGATATCCTACAATCATACGAACCTACTAGAAATGAAACAGTCTACAAGTGTCTTGTATCAATCCTCCTAATTAGGAAATCTTTATCCTAGGAGTACTTAGCTTGCCTCAGTTATCCTAATAACTTAAGCTAAAAGACTTTACTTGATTCTGCCTTCTTTTCGATCCTAGTAGATAATAAGTACATCTACATATTCTCCATATATAGAGATCATACACAACATGCAATACTCATTCAAAATGCAAATAAATCCCTCCCTTTTATCATTTTCCCATTATTTCTCTTTAATGTAAGATAAGTAAACTAATCTCTTAAGCTTTTACTCATATAATCTCTTTTTCACGATTCCTTAAATCATTGAATCCCTATATACTCCTCATATGGAGTTCATACATAATTCACACCTTAATGCAAAACACACACAAATGCAAACAGGTATACACTTCAGAAAACATGCATAACTATTCCTTGAGGTAATTTACTTACATGGTGCAACATACAACGACTTCTTTGTTTATCTTAACTGAAGTATTGAACTCAATGCAATTCCCTAACTATGCACATTCAGTAATTACACTTTTAGATATAAATCAAGAAATACGCTCTAGAACATGAAAGAAGAAACATCATGGCTGGTATATGCCTTTTCCCTTTAGAGGATGAACTTGGTTGTGTTTCCAGCACCTCAAACGTCCAACAAAAGACCTCCAACAACTCTTAGATCAGTCTCTAACTCTTCCTCAGAAATTGATCACTTGCAAAAGATATACAACTGAAAAGTAATCTCAACTTCTTACTGTGAACTCAGAAATTGTGAAGATAATGTACAGAGGATGTCTCTCAGCAAATGGTGATATATGTTCTCAGAAAATATGAAAGGCTTCTCTCAGCAATAATAAAGCTCACTCACAGCTCAAAAAGGGATAGCCACAGTAACTGGTAAATGCTGGTAAAAATTCACAGTATCTTTTAAACTTAGCAATACATAATAATATATCCAAAACAGAGAATGATTATGGAAGCTCAATAAGAATGATAAACTCAGATTGTTCAATGTCCCCCTACAATGAATGGAAGGCGTCTATATATAGCATAGACCCGAGACTAGGACGCCCGACGAGGTCCCGCGGGTCGGGCGGTGGACGCCGGGCTAGGGGTCGCGCGGCCCGCGCGCCGGGCGACTCCTATCAGACGCCGGCAGCAGGCCAAAAGGGCCAAAAAACAATTAAAACCCAACATTTTTTTTATCTGTTTTTTTATTTATATCTTCTATTTCGCCCTAAAAGGGCACTCATTTCATTCATTTGGCAAAATAGGAGGAGAAGAGAGAGTTGTGAAGAAAAATAGGAGGAGAAGAGAGGGCAACCAGCAACTTGTTGAAGACAAATCCAAGGGCATATATCATTTGAGGAGCTTCATACCAGCAAGGAGGTGCATTGAAAGCTCATTACCAGTGATTTGGAGGAGTTTCTATTGCATTCCAAGCTAAATCTAAGAGGTAAGTTCGATTTTCATTGATTTTTTTGTGTTTTTTTAACAAATATTTCATTGTAATTTGTAAAATCACTATTCTTTTGAGTTTGCATATTTTTTTTACAAACCCTACTTGCAACTTAAATAATTTTAGAAACCCTATTTTGTGCAGCCACATTCATTTGCAAATCATACTATATTATTATTTTCACAATGTCTCATACCCCAGTCAGAAAAGACCCTGCTTGGAAACATGCTGAAATCTTTCCCGGAATGAAAAAAGGAGACGCCAAATGTTTCTATTGCAAAACAATATATCATGGAGGCATAAATCGATTAAAATATCATCTTGCACGCATACCCGCCCATGATGCAGTGGGTTGCCCTATAGCACCTCCTGAGGTTGTTCGTGAAGTACAGGTGCAATTAGAAACTTTTGAAATGCAAAAAGAATTGAAAAAGAAACAGAAGCAGGAGTTGTTGAGTGTTGGAGTTGGACAGGGACTTGGTGCTGTTGGAGATGCTTCTTCCATGCCTCCATACCGTCCTAGTGCTAGTGCTTGTGGTAGTGCTTCTGTTTCTGCATCAGCAATGCCTATGCGTACTCCTAGTGCTGGTGGCGCTGCTACTGCTAGTGGTAGTGGCAGTGTTAGCATTGGCCCTAGAGTTCGTAAATCTAGGGTGGACTCATATTTTGTACCACGCACTACCCCTGGTTCCCAACCGTCGCTTGAGAGCATGGGTTGGAACAAGGACGCACATGATGCAGCCAAAAAGGCAATTGCAGACTTTTGGTACTACTGCACCATTCCCTTCCATGTAGCCAGGTAATTTTTTTTCGTTTAATTGTTTTAAAATTTATATTTAAATTTTAGAATCTAGATGTATCTCATTATCTCATTATCGAATTCAAATTTTACAATACTTATGTAACTTATCAATTTATTTATGACATGTTATAGGTCACCTTTCTGGCAAAACATGGTTGATGCGATAACCATATGTGGGGCGGGGTTCAAAGCCCCTAGTGAAGATGAATTAAAGGGCCCACTTTTGACTCAAAAGGTGGCAGATGTGAAAGCACAATTAGAGGAGCAACGCAAGCAGTGGAGCATGATTGGTTGCACCATCATGACTGATGGTTGGACTGATAGGAGAAATAGGACGTTGCTTAATTTCCTAGTTTCCTCCGGAGGTAATTGTACTTCCTTCAATGCATTGGAATTTGAATTTTATTTAGTGAATCACATAATTTAATATGGCTGATTTATGTTTTTTAATTTATTGAATAATTGGTTTTGCTTTTTTTTTCAGGTGACACCGTCTTCATTAAGTCCATTGATGCTTCTGGCCAAATCAAAAATGCCACATACCTGTGTGAGGCTATAGAGGACGTGATAGCTGATGTGGGGGAAGAAAATGTAGTGCAAGTGGTGACAGACAATGCAGCAAATTATGTTGCTGCTGGTAGATTATTGATGGAGAGGCACCCTACTATATTTTGGACTCCATGTGCCGCCCATTGCATTGACCTCATGTTGGAGGATCTTGGGAAGCTCCCATGGATCAAAACATGTGTGGAAGCAGCAAAAAATGTTTGCAAATTTGTATACAACCACACATGGGTGCTTAACCTTATGAGGCAATACATGGGGTTGAGGGAGTTGTCTCGTCCTGGCATCACCAGGTTTGCAACAAATTTTATCACGATGCAATCCTTGATTCGGTCAAGGGCAGCTTTGAGGCGCATGTTTACTAGTGAGGAGTGGTCTTCCTCATCCTTTTCTACAAGCACTGCAGGGATTGCTGTGGCTGATTGCATTTTTGATGAGCAAGGTTTTTGGACACCAATGGACGAGATTGTGAAGGTAAAATTTAATTCTTTATTATGTTCTAATTTTTAATCATATCTTACTTTTATTTGTTTATTTTCATTCACACTTATTTGTGCAACATGTTTGCACTTTGCAGTTTATTGAGCCCTTGCTAGTTCTCCTACGAGTTGCAGATGGGGAGAAGCCCGCAATGGGCTACATATATGAGGGCATGGATAGGGCCAAAGAGGCCATTAGATCAGTATGGTGGAGTTGAGGAGAAGTATCGTCCCATTTGGGATATCATTGATAGGAGATGGCAAAACCAACTTCATAGGCCCATCCATGCAGCATGTTTCACGAATCCGCCTTCCACCACATCTCCGAAGATAGAGAAATTCTTAGTGGGCTCTACACGACATTGGAGCGGATGTTGCTCTGTTACTACACAGGTGGTGCAGGAGATAGATGCCTTCACTAAGGCACACGGAGACTTCTTTGCACGTCAAATGTGCAAAGATAATAGGACAACATTACTACCAGGTAAAAATATATATAAGGGCATAATTTTCATCTCTTTATATTATAATTTATTATTAAATGTTGAACTTGAACTTGAAACTTGAAATGAGATTGATTTTGTTTCTTTTTCTCATCTCAGATAGCTGGTGGAATATGTTTGGCTCTGATACACCGAACCTGCAAAATATTGCCATTCGTATATTGAGCCAGCCATGCAGTTCATCTGGTTGTGAGCGCAATTGGAGTATGTTTGAGCACATACACTCCAAGAAGCGCAATAGATTGACAGTGGAGAGGATGAACGACTTGGTATATGTTCATTACAATCTTCGGCTCAGATACAGGAAGCTTTTTGACCATGACAAAACCCCGATCAATCTAGACGAGGTTGATCCACAGTCTGAGTGGACCACTGAGGCTACAGATGCAGTCTTTAGTGACGAGGACCTTGATTGGGTGGACCAGGCAGAGAGAGAGGCCGAGGTTGTAGCCATGGCTGAGGAGGAGGCTAGAGCACGAGGAGGCATAGATGCTGTTGGTGAGCGTGGCATGGAGAGTCAGACACAGGCAGAGACTATGGCTGCAGCTGCAACATCATCCAGGCCCTTTAGACGCCTTCGTAGGAAGGATGCTGGCTCCACTATGCCATAGGGCATAGAGTCATAGAACATTTTGATTTGATGTCATATTTCATATTTCATATTTGTATGGAACATTTGATGTCATGGATTTCATATTCCATGAGTTTTGTATACATTTGACTAATTTTATATATCTAAGTATGTTATTTCCTTCAGCAACGCAACTACAATTTGTACCTTATACTTATGTAATCGTTGTATACTTATGCATGTGATCAAATTTGCTTTTATTTGTGTTGTATTCAATAAAGGGTGCTTGAAACAAGTTTTAAATCCTTAAAAATCTCTAAATTTCTAGGGTTTTTCAACTTTTTTTCATTTTGCCGCGTCTGCGCCGCGTCCGCGTCTGGAGTCGCCGAGTCCCGCGCCGAGTCGCCCTTGCCGAGTCTAAGCCGCGTCCGCGTCTCGTTACTATGATATATAGGCCCGAATTGCAACAGTTTCCCACTTAAGAAGGCATGCGGATTGACAGCAAGTGCCTAGAATTAGTCAAAATGATACTTGGCAGATTCTTAAACCCTAAGTCATTAAAAATGGAGGTGATTCGACCTCATTGAGCCAGCAAATCATGAATAATTCAACTCAAAAATATAAAACGCCACATACAGGTACACGTCTTTTCCCAGTCGTATGAAATCAAATGATTTACCTGCTGCGTTTTAGGTCAAGGTTCCTATACTTCCCACGTCGCCATTACTTATGGTTTGAAGAACAACAATGGACGCTTCACCTCCAGACCAGGTCTATGCTGTGCTCATGGCCGCGCACTTTCACAGGCGTGTTTTTATTTCATACGCCATTTCATTTTCACGGGTATGAACTTCTCAAAAATGTATTTTTCTCTTTTTCAAATGTTCACCAATAATTATTTCGACTTTACACTATATGAAGTATTTAATATTTCAAATATTTATTTCTCTTAATATTTCGATTTCCCATAGTTCAAAATATTTAATATTGATTTTCAAAATCAAATATTTCCTTTTTAAAATCTTTAAATGTAATAATATATAGTAAAAATTGTTTTATAAATTTACCAAGGTATTTTAAAATTCAATTTCCAAAATTACTCAAGGTAATATAAAATTGACTTCCTAAATCATTTTAGGCAATAATATTAAATTCAAATATTCTTATATATTTAATATATATTTATATATTTTTATTATAGATTTATTTACTCCGTAATATATGAATATATTACTATTGAAATATATTTACATATATTTAAGTAAAACTTTAATATAAAATATATACGTTTATATTAAAATATATAAACATTTACATATTTAAATATTTACACTTATACGTATTAATTGTTACATATGTATATTGTGAGCCAGTCAGCATACTTTCAATATACATGCATACGTATTCGTGTAAATATGATTATATGTAAATTCTAATCAAATATTACTATTAACATCCTTATTCTCAGGCTATAGGTAACATGGGTATATATATATATATATATATATATATATATATATATATATCACTATATGTAGTGTACACGTAAATGTATGTATACCATGTTAACACGTACGTATGGGCAAATCCATCTGCCGACCATACGTATGTATTGACATGTATATACATACTTACTTGACCTATTAACATATATCCATTCACGTTTTCCATATCATGGTCAAAGCATAGTAAGTCAGACAAATGAGTAATCATCACTTTTCAAAGCATAAAGAAGTAAACATAACTCCTAAAGCCTAAGGATGACTTATCTAGACCAACAAAACTGACTTGGTTTCTCAGAACCTATATTGACGTGTGTGTATGCTCATTTGGTACTCGTTACTGCTTACCCGACCAAGTTCCTCCCCGAGTGATATCTCTCCTCTGCCTGGAGGTATGAACCTGTTTCCTGCACACCGTGACACGACAACGGGAGTCATATGCTCAAAACAAAGCATAATACATGAAACATTTCAAAAGTTAGATTATTCACAAATCAATAACCTTCTATTTTCCTTTATGCAGTATTTCACCAAGAATAACATCAAATGAAACAACATTCATATTGAAAACAAGGTACAAGCATCATTAATTCACCTCCAGAATTCACATTTACTTATCTAGTGATGGTAAATTGTAACGTTACAATTTGGGATGTAACACAAGGAAACCCTAATTTTACCTCAACGAGCCTACAGGCATCCGGAATAGGCTGAAGAGCGTTTGAACTGATCACTGATGAGAAGGGGACATTACATTTTAATTTTAAGTGAGTTTCATGTTGGTATTCATTGTAAATGTTTACTTTGTAACTTGGCATCACTATGTAAATGACTTTGCTAAAAACAATTGAAATTAGGAGCATTGTGTGTATTGAATGTTTAACATCTAAACTCGCAATAATACAGTGTATCACTAAAGCAAATTTAAATCAAAACTGGTGACATCAAGGTATCTTTAAGCTGCATTTTTTTACACTTTCATGTTACTATTAATTTGGCAAACAATTTTCTCAAAAATTTAGGGGGTGTTATTACAGTCTTGGTGGGCACTATTATTGTAACGAGGTATTGGGAGTTGAGTTAAAATAATTTGATTATTCTCTTGTTTTTTTTCCTATTTCATTTTTAATTTGAGAGTAATTTTTAAATATTACTATGTAGTTTATTGCCTTCGATAAGAGGTTGAGGCATTAGTTTTGCTGTTTGATTGTTTCATGCAATACCTATCTTTAGTAGGCTACCTTTGCCATGTTGTGTTGCTAAGGCAACTCTTTTTGTTCTTTAAAATGTCAGAAGATTTGGTGTTTGTTAGTTTAGTTGAGTGTTATTAGTCTTTCTTAGTATTTATTTCAAGCTTTAGTCTTAATGTTGTAGTTCTAATTTCTTCCAAGCTAGTTGGCATATGTTAGGTTCAAACTATTTGAGCTTTGATACTATTCATTCTAGGTAACCTATTTCTGAAGGAAGCTGTAAACTTGGAAGGCACCTTTTGTTGGCTTGGGATGTTGAAACATGATGTTTATGACTCATGAATCTTTATGAAGATAAAGAATAATTAGTCTAGATTCCTAGAAGGAATTATTGAGTGTCTGTTTAGTGTTGCACCAGCAGCTTTGGCTAATTTTGCTTTTCAATATTTATTTGGTCATAACTACAAATAAATGTGTATTGCTCAATACCAACACCTATTTTATTGAGCACGACTGAAGCTTGTTCAATCCCAGGAGCTTGTTGTTGTATGGGATTCCTCTGAGCCAGAGGGACTTTTGAAGTACCCTCATCTTTACTTCTTGTTCCCAAGTGGAACTTTTCTCTTTCCAGACTCTCCTTGAGATATTTTTAATTTTAGCCAGTGTATAGACCAATCACTATTCTTGTCCTATTCTCAATTGAGTCTTCAGCTCCTTTGACCGATCAATCGGTCATAATGGCTTCAAATGAAACTGAATCCTTTCATATGCTGGCGATAGGAGACCCTCCTCATCATCCATGTCTCCTAGCACCTTGGAAATATCAAAGTCTGCGATTTAAGTTAATTCTTTTGGGAGAAGATGTGTTTTCTGACTTCCAAATTAAGCAATGCAATCAGACCAAAAGTTGTCTTAATAGGAAAAATTGTTTTATTTATTTCTCAATGTTTCTTCTATAATCCCCTTAGAATCTAACGATGCCCTTATCTATGTACTTTGCATGTATGATTCTTACATGTATAATTACCAATTGTAACCAGGAATTTTATGCTTGTTCTATGGCTAGATCTAAGGAATTTATGAACAGTTGAGAGTTGTCTACAAAATTGCAATAGAATTACCTTATTGCCTGGATAAACCAATTTCACCATTTAACATTCCTTGCATCTTGTGAGATTCTTTCATTTTCTGTATCCTCCATTACCTTAATGATATAGAACATAAAAGCATTGTTTACCCTGTTGAAATGCTTAAACGTTTGTTGGTATTGTAATTGCAAGTAATTTTGGTAGATCTGATCAGTGGAGTTCAAGTTTCCCTCCTTTTGAAGCGCAATAATTACCCTCGCAAGACAATACCCCAAATATGCCATCATGTAAATTCTTTTTTATTGAAAGGGTCACACATTAGTATGCACATGCAATTATTTATCAAAGCACCTCAATCAATGTTGATTGCCTATGTGCATATCAAATTTATAATGTAGAACTTCCATGTTTTGAAACTTATATTTGAGCTTCTGTTTGTCCCATTACTCAGTTCAACAATCTAATCATATATTTCAGCTCATCTTTGAATTCTTCTCTCCTCAAGATCTTGGAAAGCTTCTTTAAAGGCTTTGTCTCTTTCAAACAAGTTCAGCCAATCTATTTCTGGCACTTTCAAGATTTTTATTCCATTGAGGTGTACTCTCTTCCAATTCAATTTGAACCACTTCTGTAGTGTTCCTTTCCAGAATATTGATAAGACCCTATAATTTTTGTATTTTCTAATTTGTGCGAGTTGGAATAGAATAGTAGCTATTGAACTCCAATAATAAATGCTGAACAGTAGTAGTTAATTCTATAAATAAATATGAAAATCCCTTACACATCCAATGTATTTACTGATAAAGCAGCAATCTGAATGCTCATCAAAATCATCGCAAAGCATAGAAAGTACCCATATATTATCAACAAACCAAATATAATTTATAAAAATCATTTGCTAGACTTACATGTGCTGCGAATGGTACGACAGGTATGGCTGCTAATGATGACCAAAGATGCAATGATGTGCATGAGCCAGCGATGAAGAATCCAAGCAAAATACTTCAGAAAATCGTCTATATGCTGCCAAGAGAGTTGTGCCCTGTTCTTCCTATCAAAATGCATATGTACAGACCAGCCATTTATGAATCGAACTATCCTTGACAAAGAGAGCTGCGCTCCACCAACTTAACAAAATCAATTCCCTTGGAGATAGAAATCGCACCATACAAGCAAGAGGCGCCACCAATCCTTAATCAGAAGAATCGAATATTTTCTTGTTGCTGAAAGTCGAACTCCAAGCTGTCCAAAACGGAATTCCCTCAAACTGAAAATAACTCCCAACAAAAATCACGACTTGCTTGAGATGAAGCCGTCCCTCTAGAAGATGAAATCGAATCTTTCCCAGCTCCTCACAATCGATTCTCAAACTGCAAATCAGATTTTCTCCAACCGAAGAATGATTCCAACAATTTCTGCAAATGACTTCTTCAGAAATCTTCAAAATTATAACTGCAATTAGCTCAATGGTGAACACTGAATATGTCCACCTCTCAGCATGGGAATGGGGCCATCTCCAAACTCTAGAAGTCAAGGGATCATCACCTTGATCAGACTGAAAATAATCTCCAGCCAAGAGACAAGCTCAAATGCCAAAATTGAATTCAAATTGTGATATCCTCAAATGAAGTCGATGCCTTCTTTTATATTTCCCTTGACCGCCCTAGCTAGACTGACTTAGGAAGAAATCTGATTTTATTTCCTTTTAATTGACTCCTCCCATAAAGTGAGCCGACCATCAAGATAAAATAATATTTCATTCATCTCATGAGGAGAACCGACTACTAGAAGGAAAATAAAATAATATTTTATTTTTTAACCTTATAACTCCCCAAAGTCGTCACTTCCTAGACTCGTTTTTTACTTTTTTTAATAGAATTGTTTTGGCATGGCAAGTGGGAAATTAAATAATAATAAAATATAATAAATATTATATTTTATTCTTCATTAAAAATAATTCCCTTTTTACCTCCAATAGAAAACTCAACAAAAATATAATTCTCTTGGCCAAAATAATAAAGTATTTATTTTCCTTTTATCACCATTGGCCAACAACATGAAAATATGACCATTTGCAGCAAATCATTCCCTATCCAACTGGATTAGCCTACGGAAATGGCTAATAGGCTAATCACCCATCCTGACTGGAAATCACTCCTAAAATGGGGACATTACAGTCCTCCCTTCCTGGAGATTGCTTGTCCCAAGCAATCGATATCTGAATACACAACACCAACTTCCAAGATCCCATAATAATCTCAGAAATACTGCTTTGCGCATTCGCTGTGCTACCCTAATATAATTGTCATTAGTCACCCTGTCATGTTGCAACAACCTGTGAAGCACTCCATCCATCAAGCAAATCCCTGGATTCCAAATCTTTATACCTTCACCCCAACAAGAAATGAAGAAATACATGTCTATCGTTGTGTCCTCAATGCTGATTATCCATCTAACCCAGAATGATCTCATAGGAGTGAGATATATGCCTATCACAAGTGCATAGGGAAATATGTCAACCCCTGCTAGATTGCTGATACAGATCAGAACAGCCTTATGCAAACTGAAAATCATCCCTATGATGATACAAAAAACATCTCCAATCACATATGATGATAGAAGATCATCATCATGCGAATATCCAAAAGTGAAATAGTGATCCCAGCCTTACCAAACTATCCAAACAACTGTTGTCACTAAAGTACAATCTGAAAATTCCATGACCAACAATGTAGGATAGCCATCTATCATCGATGTATAAACAAGCAACCGCTGGATTAAGGCTGGAACACTTCTATCAACATGCACCAAATTTGATTCACATTTATTTTCCTCTTCACATGCATGCGTAACATTGTCTTCTCCATGAATATGGGCTGCTAACTCATGAGTATGCAAAGGTAACGTACTACTGTCGGAAATCAGAAAATTAGGACTGTTGTTATAAGTAAGAAATTCTACTCTTACCTCGTGTCTTTCTTCGGATGTGGCTGCACTAGAAGATGGGAATTCTGCTGTAGATAATGAAGGATGTTTATCAACTTGTACTTCTAAATCATGCAAAGCTAAAGACCTTTGATCAAAGTCATCCAAGTGACCCTGGCTGTCATGTAACAATTTTACTGATTTGCCCTCATGTGTAGAGAATTGATCATCATCAAAGTCATTTATCTCATTTGTAGGTGCTTTTCTTTCAAGTTTTTGTTGCTCCACTCTGATATGAACGTCATTATGCCCAAAGTTGTGAAACAACTCGTCATGATTCCCATGAAGTAGTGTACCAAACATGCCGTGAGGAATAGGTGACAAACCCAAATGTGTAGTGTAGATGTCATCATTACTCACCAAAGATAACTCTTGAGTGGCTGATCCATTATAAGTGTCATCAATAAAATCAATACCTTCATGAATTTCAAAACTAGAAGACCTTTGCTTATCATCATCCATGGAGTGGTGAGTGTCACGAACTTGTTGCAGATGAAGCTTGGTTTGTTGCGCTACCAACTTAGCTTTCGTTGCCTTGTCAAGCCATCCCTCAAACATTTCTCCAAATTGTCTAAAATCAGTCCCATAATGAGATGCTTCATATAAATTACCATGAACAATGCATGCATCTTGTGTACCAATCAAAGTAGAATCAATATCACTCGTTTCCCAATGATTAGCAGCTGCAATATCATGAGAAAGTGAGGATATACCACTGTTCTTTAAAATCAAAAACTAGGACTGGATCTTTCCCTTTTATCCATGCTTCTCAAGTCATCCATGTTAGAGCAAATGAACATATTCTTAGCTGTCCCATCCTTTGTCTCATTCTGTAGTGCCTTAAGCACGATATGTTTACCCATGTGAGTCAACTCTAACACCATCGTTGAAGTCTTGGACAAACCTTCCAAGAGATTTCAACCATTGAATACCTAACACCACTTCATTCTCCTTAATATTGATAATATCAACTACAAACTTAGGATTAGAGAAATCCTGCTTCTCATCATGTATGGACTGGTGTATGTTACGAGTTTCTTTGGACTGATTTATTGCTGTTGTTCTAAAGTAAACAAATTCAGTCCCCTTGGAAGAAACAACATCAAAATAGCCATGCTTAACCAATGCATCACGTACGCTATCATTGGGAAGCTCATTGTCACCAATTACTCCATGAATACGGGTTGCAAGTTCATGTAAATGAAAAAGTATAATGCTGCTGTCCCAAACTAGAGATTTAGTACTGATTGTACCTTTTCTTTCATTACTCTGGAAATCTGTAATGCAAGAGCACACTTGCATACACTTGGCAGCCCAATCTTGTAGCATATCAAGTCTTGAAGCTATGACATCCTTATACTCAATCAAAGTATCAACATCATAAGGGTGAGACATCAACATACAAATTGATTTATGTTCTTTTCCCACTGCTGTTATAAATTCAGATTGTTGGCAAGTAGAAGTTCTCACCATCACCTCATGCTTATTTATCTTTTCATGAATGTCTACCATACTACATTTCTTTTCACAACCATCTAGCTTGGATTCATGCTAATGTGATGTTGAAATATTGCTGTCCCATTTTCTAATACATACCATCACCTCCATAACTGATATGTTTTCCCTTACTAGCAAACTCCAAGATGTAGTTTGAAGACAAACCAACAATTATCAAAATGCAAGATCTTCTTAGTAAGAAATCCCCTAGTCCCCCTAATCAGCTCTCTAAAACAAAATGCTTCATATGATCTTAGCAATTCTCCTTCCATTGTAAATGATGCATAACTAACAATAATGAAACCAATAATGTTCCATTCCACACAAATGGATATACAACTTGTGGCTGATCCATCAAGTGTGTGACCAATATCATCATTTTTTTGAGCCTTCAAGGGACTCTCCAAAAGAGGAAACTCATAAACTTCATGTTGCAAACTGGACCAAACTGAATTTCCTAAATCATTCCTCCTTTCTTTTTCACACAACTCAACATGCTCTTCTTGTGGGCTTACCTCAAGAAGCTCTTCCCTTGTATACTCAACATCCACACACTCTTCTTTTGAAAGAAATAAGGATCTAATGCGTGATTCTCTTTGTCTTCTTGCATTATCTATCAGATTGCATCTTTCCTTGACCTCTTGTAAGTGTTGTCTTGCTTGGGCAGCAAGCATCTTGGCCTTTTTAGCTCTTATAGACCACCCATCACACAACCGTTGTGTCCTTTTAACATCTTCCATAGTATGTTGAACAAAATCAGGACCTTTGTGGCTTGAACCCACAATATATATCTCATGTGTAACACTCTCAACTTGAGTACCAACATAAGACTTGAAAACATTATTATCTTCATGTTAAATGGATGCTACCTGATGTTTATAACTGTAGTTGCAAAAGTCATAATAGGTGTCATACCTAGGTATCATGTTTACAACATCTCTAATGGGCTGATCCATGATTGTAAACTCTTCCACTTTGTGATCACAATGTAGACTCAATGGTGCAATAGGTGACTCCTCAGGATCCAAAGTTTTAACTTCGTTAGGATTCCCACATAATGATTGATTTTTGTATTGATATTGATCACTAGTAAGCTGCAGATCACAAGCAAGTGATTCCTTTTTCTGTCCTTGTTCTTGCACCTTTAGCTCTTCTTTTTTCCCAATGCTTTCTTTGCTACCTTTTGATTTTTCTTCCTTTTTTTGCTGTTGATATGGACCTGTGAACATCAAGTCAGCTTCATCTTCTCTAAGCTGGTCAATAACTGCTGACTTATCACATTCTAAACCAAAGTCATCATTCTGCTGAAATGAACTTGAGTTGCTTTTCTCAGTGTTTGCCTCTATTTCAATGCCATGCTGCTGTTCAAGCCTTTCAGGAACATTTGTAAGCTCCAAATCATCTTGTAGCAATTCATCTTTCCTCTTTTCTTTCTCTTTTTGTTTCCTTCTCACAATGTCTTCGTCTCCTTCGGGTCCACCCAAGAACTGATTGAAAGTAAGAACATGTTGAATTTTCTTAGGAAGAGAAAGGTATTCATTAAACTTTGTGTAGACATAACTATGAAACATAGATGCATCCATAGTTCTGAATGTAGAAGACCAATTGCTATAATATGATATGCAACCTGTAATATCCCCTTCTCAAGCATGATCTTTTCAGTTGACTGTTGGCCTATTCCGGAGACCCGTAGGCTACTCAGAAGGTGAAATTAGGGTTTCCTGCTTTGGGGTTGTTGTTGCTCGAAATTTGGTGTTTGGTTTGCGGATTCTTTCTGGGTTTTTAGAGAGCTTCGCAGTGGTGTGACTTGCTTTGCGTTTCAAGCACTTTCCGGAATTTACTATTTTTAGTAAATTCTATTTTTGGCAGTGGTCCTGTTGACTTTGGCACAGTTGGTTCTCTTCTTCAGCTGGTTCAGTTGGTTTCTTCACTTTTGGCCTTGGGATGCTCCCTGGAGAGATAAGTTCGATTTATTTAAATAATGTTATATTTTAATGTTATTTTCCCCCCTTGGCCTAGTCTTATAACTTAATGTTGTTTTAAAAAAGTGGTCTTCAAGGGTGGGCGCTTCATGGAGGTAATTTTATATTTTATTAAAGTCAAAAATTGAAGCTTGAGTTTGGACGCCTATTCTTGAAGGGTGAATTAAAAATAAAAGTCAAAGTGAAGCTTTGAAAAGTGGACGCCATCTCTTGGAGGGAAAAGGTTTAATTCAAATTTGAATTTAGGGCTTCTCTTCTAGAAGCTTCTGGAGTTTCCTTGCTGTGCCTTTATAAGGAGGCCTCTTCTCTTCATTTGATCATCTTATGTCTGAAGTATTGTTATGTTGCAGAAATGGTGCTGGGACTGCTTCGAGGAATGAATGCCTCCTAGCCTTGGCTCGACTTCATGCTTGAGAGATAGCATCTAGTGGAGAATTTAGTTTGCTTGTGAGAGAATTTGTAGTGAGGTTTGCATTGTGGCTTGAGTTAATGCTTTGTAGTTCAATTTATTGCATTTTCATATCATTTTCTGGAGTTGCTGATTTCATGGCTGATCTGTAGTTTCAATCATACATTTGAAAATAAAATTATTCTATTTCTGGGTATTAATCCTTTGTGTTTCTCTGCCTTGGGTGACCAACCTTGACAAGTACTAGATTTTATTATCAAGAATTGAATTTTCTAAGAAGAAATCGCCCTTTCTTGAGGGCCGTACCATTCTGCCTTGCTTGGAAATTCGTGCCAAAAAATATGCAATGATTAAGGTCAGTTTCATGATTGTTACTTGGGCGCCATCATCTTAGGAAGCTATTGCATCTTGTCTGGGGTCTTTTGGTTGAGAATTGAGTGAGTTGTGAGCATTTCAATAGGGTTTTGTATTGCTGGTGAAGTAATTTCAGTCCATGTTCAGTTATATCAGTTTGCATAATATTAGTCATTTGAGTTGGATTTGGGTGAGAAGTCATTGTGAGCATCAAGGGGACATTATACTACATTACAGCAGTGATAGACTTTCTTATTCTATGTTGTTGTTAGGTACTCTCTAATTATTGTAAGCTGAACAGTAGTACTGTCAGCAATCTTGCTTCTTCATCTTATACTTCATTGTAGTACCCGCTGAATAAGTGGAAGAGGCTGGCTTGCCGCCTATTTACGTTTGAAATTGCATTGTAGTATTTAGCATCTCCGCCATATGGTAGCTCCATTCCCATTCTGGGTTGGAAAGCACATGCTTGGCGTCGAGTTTTACTTTCAACATTATTAGTGGTAAGGACCCTTTGACCATATGATCGTCCAGCCTGGACACATTCTTGGTTAGAGTTGCTTGTTCAGCAATGCATAAGATCCTCTGACCATATGCTCACACCTTGCCCAACTTGGGATCCTGGTGTACATTCTTGGTTATAGTTCATTCCGCATCGTTTGGGTTTTCATCTAACCTTAACGGGTGCATGTTGTTTGTAATTGCATTAAAAAAAAATAAAAAAAATTGGTTCGGAATATTTCACAACCGTTGACACCACAGGCTGGTAGGATCAAAGCTTTGATACCACTGTAAGATCCCTTGCAAAATTTGACTTAATTTTTTTTCTGATTTTATGGCTTGGGAATTTTGTCAAATACTTGTCCTAAAACTACCTTTGACTGATATAAAGCTTCTGATTGTGTTTCTTCTTTGAATATGAACTTGAGATGCAAAAATGACTTAACTAAACATCTCAAATGCATTCAAATGCAACTAGAATGAAGTGCAGATATGTTCTTGGTATTTTTAATACAAATAGATGACTTAACTCTAAGCAAATGACTAGCTACAAGAGACTGACATTTCGTCATATATTTAGCATACAACCTAATCATGCAAATGATCACCTACAACAATTTGACATTTTGACAAACAGATGACATGCAATCTCCAAACTCCTTTATTGCTGTTATGGATTCAACAATTCAATTCTCCAAGAGAAGTCTTCTCACTGACAAAAAGACTATGAGGAATTACATTCAGCTGTGTTACAACGACCAGCACTAAATGAAGTGCAAATATAATTAAAATGCAAGCTACAGGTATGCTGTTTATAATAAGCAGATTTGAGTAAGATGTATATGCGAGAATTAAAATTTTATATCGTTGTATGACAGCGTCCAAGCTCCTATAGTCCAATATGCAAAATGTACCTAGCGAGCAATGATTACAATTGAAAATCTGTAATGTCCCCATTTTAGCCCGTTATTGTTTTATGTTAGATTAGCCTATTATTGGCCCTCGTAGGCTAATTCAGATGGTTAGAGGGTCTTGGGTGGCAGTTATCAGAGTTTTTTCTTCTCTGGAGCTTAGTTTGGTTCAGGATTGGCCTTCGTTTAACTCAGTTTCTCACACTTACTATTTATAGTAAGTCACATTGGCAGTGGAGTCAATGTTGCTATATTTAGTAAGGCACCTGGACAGACCTCAGATGCAGTGTCGATCTCCATATTTAGTTGGATTGGCGATTTAATGGGTATTTAATGAATTATTATCATTAAAGTTATTTTAATGATAATAAAATAATATAAAGTTATAAGTTCACTTTATATTCAATGGGGCCATTACCCTTCATTTAAGTGACTTAAAATACATTTATTATTATCTTGATATGGGCACCCAAATATTAAAGTATTTGATAAAGTCAATTGGAAACATAAAATATCATTTAAAATGATTTAAATGCTCCCTATGGGATCGACCTCTTTGAAGAGTCTATATAAAGGCAACAACAAAAGGGAATTGAATATCATTCATTGTTTAAACTTTATTCAACAGTTATGCTTTTTGGAGTTTGTGTTGTGAGGAGAAGAAAGGCTAGGGTTTCAGCCATTTTTGCTCATTGAGAACATTAACTCTCTCTGATTTTTGCATTTCTGAGGTGGTGAAAGATTCTCTAAAGAATTGCCTGAGGTTTGGCTTCATCCAGAGGTCAAAATAGAGCAAAGAGAAGAATCATTCAGGGTTTGAGCTACTTGTGAAGGATAAATCAGATATCTCTTGTTGCTGCCATTAACCCACTACTATGATCATTAACCTGGCCGTACTGTAGCCATAAGGAGCTGTACCAGTAGTATCTAGACCAGCCGTACTAGTCCAGGAAGGTGGCGTTTGGTTGCAAGGCAAAAACGCCTAGCACTAGGTGCATTAATCATTTCCTTGGGTGGCATCCAGGCATTTCCAATTGTTTGCAGCTATTATTGAGGTGGAGAATTCATTGGTTGAGCAGGTTGACCACCTACAGATTTATCATTGTTGCTGCAACAATTCCAGAACTTCATGATGTTTAGCTATTGCTATCTTCGGGTATGATTTCTAGAAGTAGTTTCAAAAAAATAAGTTGAAATTGATGTCACTTGTAATTGTTCTTGAATAAAGATCATTATCAATTTCATATCAGTTCTATTTGGTTTTATTTGTATATTTCTTTTATGCTTTACATTCCCTGGCTATCTATTTGAAAAATCACAAAAAATCATATATCTCTCAAAACACAAAAGAAACACATTGGCTGCATTCAAAAACCTATAGCAAGCAAAGGAGGGTACTTACAGTGGTATCAGAGCCTGATCCTGCCATCTCGTGCATCACAAAATTCATGAGTAGAGATAGTTTATTTTATACCAAAGGAAGAGGAACAGGTCATTGGGAACCACCTCCGATTGCTGAGGGTGATACAACTTCAAGAATTTTGGGCGTACACAGGTGTAGCTCCAGTGATAGTGACAACAGTATTTCAGGTATTATGGCAGATAGAGATGTTCTGAAAGAGACACCTAAGGACACAGGAAAGGAATGTGCTAGGTCAGTGAGTCCTGAGATATTGTTTAGGAGGAGGCATGATAATATGATGGATGTGATGTCTCGGCTTATGGGTACCATGAGACAGATTATTCCATAGCAGCAAGTGTTTCAGGTGGGACATACTAGTGGCACTGTGGGGGTAGAGCAGCCTCATGTGACAGTTCACCAGAGTTCGTCCAGTAGTTTTGAGCGTAGGCCCTACCAACCTACTTTTATTACTAGGGATACTCCTCCAGTCCAGTAGGTTGAGCAATAGGCTCCTCAACCAGAGTTTCAGGCACCCCGTGCTCTTTTCGTTGTTGACATTACTAAACACTATGTAGGATATATGACACTTTCTCCCGAGATTAGACAAGCTTTGACTTTGAATGAGTTTGTGGATGCAAAGAGACCCAGAGGTGGAGGCAGAATTGAGCATAGAGCGCCAGAGGCGCCACCCCCCCATTTTGTGAAGTATTTTGCTTGGATTCTTCATCACTGGCTTATGCACATCAGGACATCATTCCCAGGTTTCATTTTGTAAGAACCCTCCTATTCTTGCTATAGGTTTTAGAATGCAGCCAATGTATTTCTTTTGTGTTTTGAGAGATATATGATTTTTTGTGATTTTTCAAATAGATAGCCAGGCAATGTAAAGCATAAAAGAAATATACAAATAAAACCAAATAGAACTGAAATGAAATTGATAATGATCTTTATTCAAGAACAATTATAAGTGCCATCAATTTCAACTTATTTTCTTTTACAGGTTGAACGCTAAAACAATAAATTGCTCTCCAAGACGTCTTTTCAAGATTTGACAGTTCTTCATTATTTTTTGAAGATTAGTGGCACAAAAGCATAATTTCTCAAGGGTTGAATCCAGAGGCACATTTTTATAGAAAGGAAGAAAATAACTTCCAATCTTCCTCTTGTCTACTTCCTCTCTTCTGTCTTAAACTTCTTGCATGTCATAGAAAACAAGAAGATATCACAAATCTGATGAATTGTGTATGATTAGCATAATTTTCCATCAAAACCCATCTCTTCAAATTTTCCAGAAACAACAAACTTGTTGTCCCTATTTTTAGGGGTTTTTCCAAAAAAGTGACATAATAAAAAATCTAACGAACTATGAACAAAACCCATGTGTCAGATTTTTTCCGAAAAAATACTTCTCGGTAGGCGCTATTTTTAGGGGTTTTTAGAAATTGTCAGAACAGGGTCGTGTGCACAGTTGATTTGTAAGTTTTTTAGGATGCAGTACTCCGAAGTACAATACAAGACCAAAACGGTCTTGTACCATGATTTCCTGAAATCAATTGAGACAGACTTGCATCAAGTAAACTTGGAGGTTGATTCAGAAGATTTGGAGGGAATGAACCAAACCACACTACAAATAGTAAGTGCTCCGTTTGCCTTCAAATTTTACCGGTGGATAGCTTGAAAGATTCTGAATGCAGTGGGATACACCAGTTTTCAAATTTTTTGACCTTTTACCCCTCTTTTTGGGTCCCAAAGTTGGAAACCCTAATCTGACTTGCATGTATATCAAACGACCTCCGTTTGACCTCATTTTCGTTGCATTGTGCCCTGTTTGTGTTTTTGATGTACTGGGAGAGAGCTGCCGGAATGGAACTGCTAAAAATAGCAAATCTTTGAATATTGATTACCTTGCTTTGCATGTCACACCACTGCGAAGCTCTTGAAAAACCCACAAGGAATCATCAGACATGCAAAGAAAACCCTGACATGCAAACCCTAAAAATAGCCTCCGAAGGCTGAACTCTGAAAGTCGTTATCTCACTTTGCATGTTATATCACTGCATAGGTTTCAGAAAACCCAGAAGGAATCTCCAGACATGCATTGAAAAACTTTGCATATAAACCCTAAAAATTGCTCTGGGAGCTGAACTGCTAAAAATAGTAAGTGGTCCGTTTTAGTTCAAATTTTGTAGGCGAGTAGTTTGATATGTTCTGAAGGTAGTGTAACTGTCGAAACCTCAAAAATGTAGAAGGAACACCCTGAATTGCACACTTACTAAAAATAGTAAGTAGCCAGAATCTGATGAAATTTAGCTTAGAGCTTGCTGGAAGCGTATTGACATCAATGTTAATCTCTGTTTTCAATTTATTCACCTCATTTAACTTCAGATTGACCAGGAAAATACAAACCCTAATTCTATGTACTTCGCCAAATTTCACGTTTAAGCTCAATGGCGGTCACATCCCCCGAAAGGCAGATAGCAGAAAAGAGACAGAAAGAGAGAGAGACAAAAAAAAAGGCCAAAAAGACTAGAACGGAGCAAAAATTAGGGGTCCCCATTTTGAATGGGGCACTGTGTGAAAAGGTCACAACATCTGGCGACTCCACGGGAAAGTGTTAAAAAAAACACTTTAAGAATTGAACCTTGATCAATCTTCCTCAAACCATCATACGGAAAGATACTTACTCAAAAGGGGAAATGAATCCGACATTGGATCAAAACACTTTCATCCAAGACCCGTGAGTGTGTGCATTCATTCCATCTCTAAACCATCTTGACTTCCAGAATCGACCGCAGCAAGTTATATAAATACCTTAACTTCAAAAGCATCTTGGATATTGCCTCGCTGCCAGTCAGGCGTCTATAACCCCGACGAGGTTGTCGCTACAATTCTCACGAATATTGCTCCACTGCCGGCCAGGCGTCCATAGCCCCGGTGGAGTTACTCGTATGTTCCCAAAACCAATATTTCATAATATCTTCTTTCATTTTTCATTTCTTTCTTTTTGATATTTCCTTTAAGCACATTTTCTTTTCTTTTCTTTTGATTTTCTGTCAATTCCACAATTGGCTGGCGGGCAATAAAGCCTCCAATAGTTTTGAGAATTGTAGTGGCACTGAAGCAAGATGTAAGATTTTCACTTGCCAAGACCTTTCCCAAGAAACCAAAATGACTCAGAGTGGAGATAGGTAGGGCATTTGGGGTCTTTAGACTCATGTGTTGAGACACAATAACGGGTTAACCTCCCGAGATGAGTTTAATCCAAACTGGATGATGACAAGAGGAAAACAACCTTAGCCTTTTCAAAATTTGCACAAATTCCAGTGGAAAGAAACCATGTTGTGAAAGTAAGACCATCATCACCCCCTTCGCCATGGGAAAACCTAAAATCCTTGCCCATTCCAAACCAAAACCACTTGAGCGGACAACTCAAGGGACGAACGCCAAACCAAAAACCCAAAGGGCAACAAACCAAAACCAAAAACGAAACAAAATAGGAAAGCAAACGGGAAAGCAAACGAACGGGAAAGCAAACCTAATCTAACTATGTTACAAAGTAGGCTCTCGAAGAGAACCTAGGACTGGAAATAATGCTTGAGGAATTGTCCGTTGATGGGCAACGGGACATCCTCCCCTGTCAGTGTACGAAGCCTAAATGCATTATCTCCGAGGATTTCAGAAATTTGATATGGACCCAACCACAATTTGTCGAACTTGTCGTGATCTCCCTTCTTCTCGTGGGCCTTGTCCCAGTATAAGACCAAGTTAGAAATCCTAAAGGACTTGATCTTAGCTTGTTTATCAGACCATCTTTTCACCACTGCTTGGTGCTTTGCCAAATTCTCAAGTGCTTCATCTCTTTTCTCCTCTAAGTGCATCAACTGAGACAATCTTGTTTGAATTTGATCCTCTCCTTTGAGATACTCTTGAATAAATTGGAGAGTTGGGATCCTCAGCTATACTGGAAAAACAGGATTCTGTTCGTAGACCAAATGATAGGGAGATGTTCCCAGCGAACTCTTTGTTCTAATTCTGTCTGCCCATAGAGCAAACCTTAGCTGCGTGTGCCAATCTTTAGGATTCTTATCTAATAGCTTCTTAATGGCATTCAATAAATTCTTATTCGTGGACTCTGCTAGTCCATTCCCCTGCAGATAATAGTTAGAAGAAAACTTCAATGTGATTCCATATTCAAAGGCCCAGTTGGAAAACTTCAGTGATGAGAGAGCTGGACCGTTGTCACACACTATGGCATGGGGGCATCCAAATCTTGTGACAATGTTTTCTTCAAGAAACCTAATAACCACGTTTGTCGTGCATTGCTTCAAGGCTTGAGCTTCTGTCCACTTGGTGCAATAATCTGTTGCTGTCAAGATGTATCTGTGTTGGCTTGAAGACGACAGATTGATCATTCCAATGAAATCTAATCCCCATTTAGCAAAAGGCCGAACCTCAATCACTGGTTGCAGAGGCATAGCCGGATGTTTTCCTCTATTCGCTGCTGTCTAACAGATGTGACAAGCCTTCACATGCTCATATGTGTCTTTAAAAAGTGTAGGCCAATAGTATCCAGCCCTCAAAATTTGATGAGCTGTGGCTAGACTACCTCCGTGTCCAGTTCCAAACTTCTCGTGAAAGTGTTCCATTAACTGTCTGGATTCTTGTTTTCCTACGCATCTTAAATAAATTCCTTCATAGTTTCTTCTGTAAAGAACTGATCCCTGGAGCATGAACCTTTGACTTCTCATTCTCAAGGCTCTTCGTTGAACTGGATTCAGGTGGCGAGGGCATCTGTGATTCAACAAGTAATAAATCGTGTTGTTGTACCAATCCCCCGGAGACACTTCTTCCAATACATACGTTTGCTGGACTAATTCTGGACCAGTCATTGCAATTGTCTGAGCCAAAGCCTGTCCTCAGACCAATTTCATAGGCTGTATTTCTATATCATATTCTTGCAAAGTGGCGACCCACTTGCCTCTTCTTTCTCCTAACTCGTTTTGCATTAGCAGAGTTTTCACTGTGGCATGTGGAACAATAGCGTTGACCTTGCTTCTCAAGATATAATGTCTGAATTTCTTAACTGCCTTCACCAAAGCATAGGCTTGCTTTTCAATGCTGGGGTATCTTAATTGTGCCTCCTTTAAAGGTGCACTCATAAAAGCAATCGGGTGCTCATCTCTTTCTTCTGTCCTTTGTGTTAACACTGCTGCGCATGTGTGTTCTGAGGCAAATGAATATAAATAGAAAGGTTTGGTGTAATCCGGATTGACCAGTACTGGAGCGTCCACTATTGCCTGTTTGATCTCATCAAAAGCCTTCCTAGTTTGAGGAGTCCATTCAACCTTTCCATTCTTCTTTAGCATCTCATTCAGTGGCCTTACTATTTCAGCAAATCCTGTGATAAACTTTCTAACAAAATTGATCTTGCCAAAGAACGATCTCAGTTCCTTTTGACTATCTGACAAGCCAATCCTTGAAATAGCTTCGATAGGCTCAGGGTCAATTGAAATACCCTTCTCCGAGATGACGTGACCTAAAAATTTACCCTCGGTGACGCCAAATATACATTTCTTAGAATTCAGGGAGACACCGAATCTCCTGCATCTCTAAAAAATCTTTCTCAAATCTTCTACATGATCTCCTCTTTTCTTGGAAAACACAGTCAAGTCATCCATGCATATGATTATGCACTTACCTACCAGATTTCGAAAGGCGATATCCATGGCTCGTTGGAAGGTGGCTCCTGCGTTGATCAAGCCAAAGGGCATTCTCCTGTATGCAAAGGTTCCCCATTTCGTGGTGAACGCTGTCTTCAGTCTATCTTCTTGCTCCACCATCACTTGGTTGTAGCTTGAATATCTGTCCAAAAAGGACATCATCTGTGAACCATTCACTATTTGCAACACCTAATCTAGTGACGACAAAGGATAATTATCCTTTTCGGAGGCTCTATTCAAATTACGGAAATCTACACATAACCTAATTTCTCCGTTCTTCTTTCTAACCGGTACTAGATTGGCAATCCACGTGGAGTGCCTCACTGGAAAGATGATCCTTGCCGAAAGAAGCTTCTTCACCTCTTGGTAGATTAACGGCTCTAATAACGGATTCATGGGCCTCTGCCTTTGTCTGAATGGCTTACTTCCTTGTTTCAATGGAATTGTATGTGTAATCAATGAAGTATCATATGTCTTCAAATCTTCATACCCCCAGGCTATTACATCTGGAAATTCCTTCATCACCTTCAAGATGCCTTCTCTTTCTTCTGGTGTGCAAACTTTTCCAATAAAAACGTTCTTCACTCGTTCATCTGTCCCCATATTGACAGCTTCACAATCATTGCCTTGAGTACTTTGGTTTCTACTCAGCCTATCGGTATCGAACAATCTCTCTAATTCAACCATTCCTCTTGGAATGACATTGGTTTTCAAATTCAGGATTCCTTCAGTATCGAATTCTGCTTCTTCAGTTTCTTCCTCATCAATAATCTGTGCTTCAAATACACCTGAGCATGTGAGAAAATCTAGAATCTGTTTATCATCATCGAACACTTGGAAATTCTTTATGTTGTCGGGAACGGCGGGGGTCGAAACCAATTCCACTGTACACTTCTTTAAACCTTCCATAGCTAGAGGTTCCAACGAGCTAGCAGCTTGTGCAAGAGAATTTGCAACAGGATTCTTGGATCTGTAAACTTGTTTTATATTGAATGCATCGAAACTTTCTATGAGGTCCCATACTCTGTTATGGTAGCGGCCTAACCTTTTGTCGTGACAAGCAAACTGCTTCCTTACTTGGCGAACCACGATGTCAGAATCCCCAAAGGCGTGTACAATCTTGGCTCCCTTCTGAATTGCAAGGAGCAACCCATGAATCAAAGACTCATATTCAGTAACATTATTAGTACATGAAAATTGGAGCCTGTAAGCACCCAAGTATGCCTCTCCAGTTAGGCTGATAAGTTCGAATCCCGCTCCATTTCCCTTCTTCAACTTTGATCCATCGAACCTCAGTGTCTATACTTGATCTTCTGTAAGGGTGTTGGGAAGCCGAACATGTGTATCTTCTTGGTTACACGCTTCTAAAATCTTTTCATCAATCTTTGGCTGAATTTTATCCTCTTTCACAAATCTCTTTATTAAAACATCCCTTTCTTCTTCTATCTTGCGATGTTCTTCTTGTATTGAGGCTTGCGGAACGAGCCTTGCAACTTGCTCTAGTGCCACCTTGCACATGGCACAAGTGATCTCGGAATGAAATGCCTCATGTATTCTGCACCAATTTGGAAGCAGCAAATTCCTAACGGAGGCGTCTTTACCCAGTTCCGTTTCTTGTTTCACACTATTTAGGACAAAATCTCTAAAATTTTCAAATGTTCCCCCACCTTCACTATCACTTGAGTCATTTTCGACCAAAACTTCAGTGGAAGCTGTGGCATCTTCTAAAATCTTCGCTTCATTTGAGCCTTGCAACATCAACACTTCGTGTTGGACAGGCTTGTAGGAGCCTAAATCTGTTTCTACAAACATTATCTCATTACCCTCACCATATTCAGTGATCATCAATTTAAGCCTGGGTGTGCTATCGATCTTAATCTGATTCGGAACTCCTCTCCATGGAAGCCACATGTGGGAAAAATCTGTTGCAATGTACCCATTCAACTTTCTGGCCCAATCTCTGCTTAGCAGCATTCGATATCCATCAGGTATATCGACTACTGATATGTCAATGCAGCTTTGAATTCGGGGATCAGTTGACAACTGCATATGAATGTTATTCAATTCTCCGACAACTGGAACTTCCGTTTTGTCTAGCTGGGTCACCTTCTTGGTGGTTTGAAGTGGTACTATACCCAATCTTTGACACACCTTTAGCGGCATGATGTTGCTGGAAGCAGCATTGTCAATCAAGCAGTTGTGTAATAGTTTTCCAAAAATTCTAATTGACACAAGGAATGGGGCTGGTTCATCTCTCCCCTGATAAAACACTACGGGTTTTCTTCTTTCCTCGACTGGAATATCCTTCTTTTCATTTTTTCTATGCAGTGGAACTTGATTGTCTTGAGTGACCTCCTTTGGATTTTGCATTTGCTCTTGCTTTTGCTCCATGGGTAGATTGAATCGAACCTTTCACTTATCCTCAGTCTTCGGCTTATCAGGCTCGCTTGAAGATCCCTGTACCATTCCAACAAAACCTTGAGATTGTTGTGGGACCTCCCAAGTGTTAAAAGGTGCATGAGACACCTCCTTTACCATATTTGTGCTCTGCATAGGACGAGATTGTGTGTTGACGGGAGAATTCCTTGATGAACTAGGTGCTTCCTGAGAAGTGTTCTTTACAACAGGTGTCTCATACAAGCTTCCCAGAATGGTGTCTCTGACCTCTGAAATCTTCATTAATTCATACAAAGGAAGACTGACCTTTATCTTCTTCACTTCTTCCAATACATAAGAACTTAACTTCTTCACATCATCCCTTGGAAGATTCTCTTTTTGCGGACGTTGCATTAGGTGAACAGGCTGCTGAACAGTCTGTTGCCCGTTTCTATTTGGCATCACATTTTGTTGTCTTTACTCCAGAGAATCCTTGGGTATACTCGGATTATTGCTTGCATTGGGATTCGGTGGAGTTGCGAAATTATTCGGAGGAACCGAAGACGTTAGAGGCTCTTTTTGATGATAAGTCCTTTGATAAACTTTGGGTGCTCCTCAAGATGTCTGAAAAGCTTGCACCTCTCTTCTTCCTTCTACCAAAACGCTGTTGTTGAGAGGTGGAAAGATGTAATTATCCTGACCGAGAGGCTCCTTTGAATCTTGAACCTCTGAATATACTTGAGCCTCAGAATAAAATTGAGCTTCTTCAACTTGATTGTCTGGCGTCCCCACGGGACCATTTGTCGAAGCTGGTGGAAATCTGTGATTAATAGATGGCGGCATGTAACTCTAGTACTCAGGCGGTACATTAACATCTTCTAGGATTAACACCTGGTCATATCTTTGTACTGGAACAATCTCATATCCCGTAGTAGGAGGATTCTCAGTTCCTTCCGTGCTCTTTACTTCTCTTTTGAAAATATCAGCAGCTACTTGGAATTCGTGACATTGGAGCTCTGAGTGCTGATTTGTGTTATGAAGTCGACACCATCTCAACATGGCGGCCTCAGCCAAGAAAACTCTGTCTGCGGGACGGTTCTCTGGAGGTGGCGGGTTATCTAATGGTGATGGAACTCGTCCATTATTGGGCCCCGTATTCCAGGACCTCTTCTGATATCCTTGATTATTATTCCGATACCCATGACTATTCTCTTGATGGTGTCCTTGGTGGGCATCTTGATGGTGTGGAGGATTATTCTGATATCCTCGGTTGGCACCTTGATGTGTCTGATAATTCTTTAACATAGATTGCATCTGATTATTTTGATTTCTGAGGTAGGTCACCTCAGTTGATAGCCTCTTCATTTGCTCTACTAACTCTTTCATTTCTTCTTTCTCCTCTTGAGTCCTTGTTGGCGGTACTGTGTTTTGGAGATAGACAGGCTGTGTCGCTGGAGTCTGGGACAAAGGTATCCCAGGATGGAGAACTAATTGATTAGATGGTGGTGTAACATGATAAGCCGGTTGTGGAACGGGATTCGATGCAGGAGTTTGTTGATTCCATGTTGACCCAAGAGTCTGCATCTGATTATTTGTCGTGGCCAAGCCAGTGTATAGTGCTGGCCCAGTTATGTTCTTCCCTAAACCTTGACTCACTTCGACAGCCTTAGCATAAGCTTGATTCATATTTGCCGGAGTGGGGTGAGATTTTACGAACATTGCAGTCAAGGGATCCAAGGCTGAGTAGTAGTTTTCCCTGGCATCAGGAACAATGTAGGGAGTACGTAGTCTTGTGAGAGCGTTCTGAAATCTATTGTTGAACGCATGGATGGGTTCTTTGTCTTGCCTTCTCACCTTCGTAAACTGGCAGAAAAGTTCCACGGGAGTAATAGGTATACCAAACTTTCCGACGAAGGCTTCCTTCATTTGTTCCCATGTCCTTATTGATCCAATTGGCAAATGAATAAACCAGTGATGTGCTTCCTCCCCCAAAGAGTATGGAAAGAGTTTACAAGCCACGTCTGCATATGCAATCTGCCTATTGCGTAGGTGATCTTCGAACATCTTGACGTGGTCCTCAGCAGTACGATTAATATCATGGACTTGGAACTTCGTGCAGAAATGCTCCGGATTCTTCGGCATGTCGTGGTAGTCAGAAAACTCAAGTGGAGATGGGTTGGTAACCAACCAAGTAGCACCATTTGGAGCGGGTTGACCTCTTGGTTGAGCCATTGCTTGAACTGGCTGTCGCCTTTGATAAACGACAACTTGGGTTGGCTGTTGGTAAGGTGTAGTAGCCTGAATTGGTTGTTGTTGCTGAATGAACACTGGTGTAGTAACTTGGACTGCCTTCAGTTGAGCAAACCTTGAAACGCTTGGTGGAGTTCTGAACAAACTTGAAATCTCTTCTCCGCTTTCTTCACTTGACTGAACTTCTTCGTTTGATAAAATTTCCTTACTTGACTCAGCTTCTTTACTTGAATGACTTTCTTTCTTCTTTCTTGCTCGAGCAGGTAGTTCTAATTCCACGAATGCCTTAGATGAATTTGGTGTGGACCTTAAAATTCTTTTTAACTTATCAGGCGAGAACGAACTGATACGATCCAGGATGTAGCTGATTACCGACAGTGTGCGGGAGCAGGAGCAAGTGGTTGTCTTTGATTTAACAAATCTCTTTCAATTGCAACTTGAATCTTAATAGCTTTCTCTTCTTCTTCTTCCAACACAAAGCAAGTTCGCATATACTGAGCGTAGCTCTCCTTTGTCTTCCACGCGAGATTGTTCAAACTTGAAAGAATGTCTTCTTGATCGTCATTGAATCCCAAATTTGGCTGCAACACTGGAAATATCTCTTTATGTGGTAGCACCATCTTGATTCATGATAATTTCTTCTCCAATGAACTTTTTGATAAAAATCCCTTCTTTACTTGAATGTGGTTGTTCACTGCAAGGAATCCTTGGAAGGCCCTCCCTCTAGCGCCAGTTTCTTGTTGATGTGATTTTTGTGACCGAACCAATCAGTAGAACAAAGTTGTCCGAAGGCTACTCCATTCTCTCTTGATCAAAGTATTCCGTGGGCTAAGATTGCGAGATAGATCGCACGTTCAACTCCAAGGTTTTGAAATGCTTGGAATACCCTCAGTTGGGTCGTTGTGAATTGCTGTTTACACGAGGGGACTTACACAATTGTTCATATCGCTTGCAGTTGACAACAGGTAGATGATTGGAAGGGATTTACGTAATGCGGATGATTTAGCAATAAGGTGCTTTTTCCTAAACTAACCAAAGATGAACGGAATTGAAATAAGTGTAAGGGTAAAAAGGTTCTAGATTGTATTCTAAGGCGGGACGTGGGAGCAATCTCAACAGCTTCAACCAAACTCTGCTCCGCCTCACGCTGGACAGCTTACAGAAAGTTGGTGCAATCTTCAAGGGGATAGCGAGAAATTTTCAAGCTACAATCCGACACCAAGATACCGTCAAGACGACACATACCAAGATATAAATTGCAACTAAAGTTAGGCTTATAAAATTCTCCAGTCGACCACACAAGGCAAACTTGCTGTCAGCAAGCTGCTAGTGGTATGGAATAAAACGAAGTTGCCTTGATCGACACTACAAATCCACAACTAATATCTACTTGCATGAAATGAAAATGCTATTTTAAACTACTTTACGCTACTTGGAATTGAAGGGATGAAGAAACCTTGCTAGCTATCCATAACAAAGACGAATTTTACCATCAATGAAAAGATCTTCTATTATGAAAGTTTTACACAACAATCTCTTACAAAAGTTTTCAAAGGAAAACTTTCCTTCTCCTCCAAACTAAGCTAAGCTATCAAGCAAAATGTCTACTCTCTGATATCTAGTCTCTATTGTCTACTTCACTATCTCTAATTTCTAATTCATTACAAATGAGGGGGACTCCCCCTTTTATAGATAGCCAAGTCCAATGGACGGCTCGGATTACAATCAAATCAAAGGCTCAGATTGAGCCACCTCAGCCCTAACCCTAAAAACTGCCAGAATAGGGAGTGGTACGTTAAATGAATCAAAGATTCCCACTCACTCCCAAAATAGTAAAGGCAATTAATGCCCACAATTAGTCTTCTAGAAGATCATCATCCAGAAGTGCATTCCCATTCTCCTTCTCCTTGGCTGCAAACTCAATGAATCTAGTGAGCACAGCCTGAACCTCCTGAACGGAAATCGATGGAATGCAATCAAGCTGAAACTCTAACACTGTGACTGATTGCTCGTGCTGTGTGCAAGATTTTCTCCAAGCAACTAAGGCATCCTGCGTACTCTGAATCAAGCTGGAGAAAGTAGAAGTGTTTTCAAAGTCGTCCTGCACAAAGGTCTTCACCTCCGAGAAGAAAGGTGCCAGCCTACTCCTCAAACTATCAGTAGTCACCTCATCGGGATTCAGCCGTCTAACAAAGATTGCCTCCAAAGTATTCAGGACTCCGTCAACAATATTCATCATAGCCTTCCTGACTCTAGCCGAATCTGCTTGTGCTGCGTGAAAGAAACCACGCCCTGTGATTACTGAAGAGTACCATCTAGAAAAGTCATATCTATCATTCTCCTAAATGACTCCTCCATCAATCAGCATCTGCAAAGGGGCTTGCCTCAATGCCTCAAGACGCTAAATAACTTTTCTCTGATAAACATAAGCATCGCCCCAAGCATGATCAACTGCCTCCATACGTGCCACAATGTTGGAAGCTTGCTAGAAAGCATGAGCAAGGTCTTCCATGAACTTTTTTGTCTCGGCACGAACTCCTGTAACCCATTTATCTGCTTCCTGTGCCATCTTTCTCAACTCCAACAAGCCGCTAACTAACTCCCTGGATAACTTAGCTGGAAGCTCTATTGTTGGAATCTCGTGCCCACAAGGACAAGACAAGTGCTGCATGTATCCTATCAATGTCTTATGTTCTTTCTTCAATTTCTTATACTTTCCTTCCTTCCTAAACAGTCTATCCTTGAGCGCCTAATAGGAGTTATCACATTCTTCAACAACCTGTGCACCTATGGGACGTCCTAACTCCATAGTTGTGATTGCATAATTTTCCAATACTGCCTCATCCCGATCACAATCAACTCGTGGCACCGCTATGTGAAGGGTGCGAGAACCATCCTCATCAGTTGATATCTTTGAAAATTTTCGTGCTCTCTTCTTTTGTGGAGGCGCGTTGATCCTGTTCAAAAACTCCTCCATCTCTACTGCTGGATCAATCTCCTCACTGGGGCTCCTGCTCATTCTATCTCTGAGCCAATCAGGTACAACATGCTGTATAACAAATGGTTGCTGTTCTTGTGCTTCTACTTCACGGACTTGTTCAACTTCAATATCATTCTGGCGCGGCTCATTGACCTCTAATGGCTGAGTATCTCTTGAAACTGCATCATCATCCTCTAAGGCCGCCTCCAACTCATGCTGAAACTGAGGGTCGGTAGCAGTCTCCTCATCACCCTGCTGATCATCTCTAGTAGGCGCATTAACACTCTGACCAACTGACTCTCTCCTTGGTGGCTGATTTTCTTCATGTACCTCCTACACCTGATTCAGTGCATTTCTCTGATTAGCAAAAAGGGAAACCTCCTGTATACTTGGAGAGCGTGTCTCCAATGGTCTAGGTGACTCAATCACAACTCTCGGAGGCTCCGGCTGAATAGGCTCCTGCCGAACTGGCTCTTTCCTTCGAGATTTTGGACCTCGAGAATTTGTTTCTTTTTGTTGGTAGTGGGTGTCCTGTGATCACCCATCAAACTGTAAGTCAAGGAAATCAACCTACTCTTCAGTCTGTTCACATGCCTGTCAACCCATGCTCTGGTAAATGTCATGACTGGAATGCAAAGCGTGTCCAAATCAGCTATCTCAGGCTTTGACCAATCTGGAAGTGGAAGTGGAGTATCTCTCACTGCCTCATAATCTGGATGGAGAACACTTATGTCCTCTCTCACCTGGTCTGGTACTGGAATGACTTCGCACTCCCGGATCATACTCGATGGCAACCTAGTGAATATTCTCTTCCTGACCTCTGCTTCATCTGATGCACCAGCCCAATAAACTTCAATGTTTGCCTTATGCTTGAACTCTTCTGACAGTATCCACCTGATATTGCTATGTGGGTCATAGTGTTGTCTGCTGGTGTGATAGGAAAAATGAAAGAATTGAAGCTCACTTTCAGCTTCTCTAGCTGCCTGAATTGAAGGACACACTTCATCTGAATTACCCATGACAATAGGGAAGTCAACTCCTCCCTTCTTCTTTCTCTTCTGAATCTTATCATAGGCAACTAGTTGGCTAGATATCTCTAACATTAAAATTCTATTGGTTGGGTACTTAGGCAGCCTATATGGATATGAGGAAAAGCCTTGCAGCCTGATGTAAGAAAACTTCGGAAATTGTATAAACCAGCACCCATACCTTTCAAGCACTTCCTGAGCTTCCCTCGAGATCCTATGATGAATACGCTCTTGAAGTGATCTCGTGATATGCATGGTAAAGGCATCGTTGACACGCTTGTAATAAGTAGTGCTTGTCAAGTGCAGCTGCGGACAAGCCTCGTGGATTTTGAATTGATGAGAACCACAACCCACTGGTTCCTTGTATGAAATTCCTCTATATCTCGTCATACGAGCCAACATGTAAATAAGGTAAGAGCCTATGTAGAATGTCTTTGTTCTTCTCAAACTCTGGAGCTGCTCGTGCAAATTGTCACTGATCATCGCAGCCCAGTCAATGTGCTCTTTTCCTTCTAGCACGAGGTTGATGTAATAAAACATCCATGGCTCAAAAATAAACGCTTGAGGGCAGCCTCCAACTCTACTCAGCATCATGATCAGGTCGCAGTACTGCTTCAAATCATCTGATATAATCTGTCTTGGCAACTTTGTACGAGAGGGCTTGGGCTTGTTCATCCAGCGAGTGTTGATCACCTCTGTACATCTCTCGAATGTAGAAGCATACATTCGTTTAGCTCGTTCTCTTGATTTGTAAATCATCTTCTTGTGTGCTGGAATCCCAAAAGCTTCGCCAATAGCTGCAGGAGTGAGGTTGGCGAGCACTTGACCATCTAGTGAAACTATTGACCTGTGATCAGTCTCATAGTAATTAGCACACTCCATCATTAGCTCCGAGCACTGAATAGCTGGTGGAAAACCAGCAGCTGCAAATAATCCACCTCGAATGATGTTGTGCGAAGTGATCGAAGGTTGATGATTACCAATCCCCAACATTCTATTCTTGAAAGTCTCCAAGTTGATAGAGCCCAAATTGATGTCAGCCAGCTTGCCCAACTTCAAAGTAAACTTTGACTCCGGCATGAAAGGCTTGCTCAGCTTCTTGATAACAGCTTGCTTGGATGCACCATTGTTGTCCTTGCCAGTTGTTCTTGCTGCAGCCATCCTACAAAACAATAAACAACCATCAGCAAATTAACTTAGAAAATAAATAAAATATTGTGCAGGGGCTGCCAGTCGACTTTAAGAATTTGAGAAGTTGCAACATTCATATTCATCTGCAAACCTCAACTTCTCCTTCAACAAATTCAAACTTCAACACTTAGAAAGTTTCAGAAAGAGTCCTCAGCAAGTTCAACACTTAGCAAAATCGTCCACTTTACTTCAACAATTAAACTTCTTTAAATTCACACTTTAGCAACTTCAAATGACTTAGCAAGCTCGCACTTCACACTCTCAGCCACTTCAGAAAGACTTGGATTTTACAAGTTGGCTGCAACAATTTCACACCTTGAGCAAGTCGTCCAACTTCACTTTCAGCAATTTGCCAGCACTTGAGACTTTTGAACTCAGCCTTCAACAACTCACTTCAAGTCGTACCTCCCCAGCTTCAACAAAAACAAATTTCTTCAACGACTATAGCTCAGTAACTCACTGCAAAATCGAACTTCTTCAGCTATGAAAAGGATGAATGAACTTTCAGCTCTTATAGCAAAATCGACTTCTAGAAGGAGGCTAAGTTTAGCTAGTGTATTAAATTTCCACTAGTTTACTTCAAGAATTCGAATTTCCCTCTTTTGGCATTTGTAACACTTGTCATTTGACACCTGGAATCTTGACCTTCTAGAATTTCAACTTTGACTGACGTATTTTAATTCACTTTCGAAAATATTTACTTTAAATTCATCTTTTAACACATTTTATTCACCAGTCGGAGCTCTGTCATTCAAATTTTAATTTCATTCACCTCTGACTCTGGAAAATTCATCCTGTGAAGAATTCAATCAAAATAATCTACGCAATCCATTTCAAATTCACTGTCTGGAAAGTTTTATCTTGAAAACACATCTTATTCAATTTGCCTTAGAAAATTTTAAATTTTCCTTAGGAAAATTTATAATTCGAGCACCGATTAAATTCTTCATCCTGAAGGCCTTGGCGAAGTGTAGAAGACTTGGAAATCGACTTCTCATCGAAGATCTTTGATACCCAGAAGAAAATTTTCTTCAGAACTTGTCGAATTCATGGGTATACAACGAATGGGTTCATTTAATTTTTCCTTGTATTTTGAACCTTAGAAAAATAATTTTTTTACAAATTTAATACCGTTCTTCACATCTGTGAACATTTCTTGTTGCTCTGACTTGAAATTTTTTTTACTGTTCTTGCAATGTTGGCATTCTCTGACTTCATCTCCGACAATTTTGCTCATGTCTTAGGAAATTTCATCACTTCACCAGACTTGGGCGTTTTTCCTAAGGAAGAAAAATTTTGTGCCTTAGAAAAATTTAAATCACTTAGCATTTTGAATTTTTTTCTTAGAAAATTTTTATTCATTCTTCAAACCATTCTGCCCGTGGTGAGGAAATTTTATTTCAATTCACTTAGAAATATTTCCTTTCTTGAATGCCTTATCACCTTGGGCGCATTTAGCTTGTTATGAAGGATATTTTCTCTTAAATTCCCACGCCTAACATATTTCCCCATTTAAATTTCCATCAATATTTATCTCCTAACATACTCCAAGATGGGCGCATTTTATATGTCATGGAGAACACTCTTAATTCTCAACGCCTAGCATTATTCACCTCACCCTCAACGCCTTGACTTTCTTTTAAATCCATCAACCTTTTGGGCGCATATCACATGCTCAAGAAGATGGGTGCATATTGCATGTAGAGGAGGATGAGTATCTTTGTCTTTCTTCTTTTGACTTCCTTGCTTGAGCGCATTTTACCCTTTGAGAAGGATGGGCGCATTTTGCATGGTGTGAAGGATGAACTCCCAACGCCACCTTTGACTTGTTGACTTCTCCTTTTGTGGGCGCATATCCTATGGTGAGGTGGATTTCAAAATTTCGTCCTCTTCTTTGATTTCCTTGATTTGCTTGTTGCATGGGTGCATTTGAGAGGGAGAGAGGAATAAAACTTTTTCCAACGCCCCTTTGTGACCCTTGACATTCTTAACATGGGCGCATATTGCCATAGGAGGAGGATATCCATTTCATACTTAGATTTGTTTTTTTGAAATCATCTTGAAGGCAAGTTGGGCGCATTTTGCCTGGGGAGGAGGACGAAGCTTGATACTTAATGTTTTTCCTGACTCTCCAACTGAAGTGGGCACATTTTGGAGGTGGTGAAGAATGAAGTCTCATGCCTTAGAATTTTTCTTCTGCTTCTGCCTATTTCCCCATGTCCTGCTATTTATAGTAAGTCCTCTGATTTCTACACTTCTGAAGCTCAGAACAATTTGAAATTTTGAACACTGGTCCTTCATGACTCCGTTAGCCTGTTCACACTGTTATCCTGAGCTGACCTGCTAAAAATAGCCCATTTCTGAAGGTGGTTTGCTATTTATAGTAACTGCTTGTTTCTGAGACTTCCACATTTCCGTTTGATTTGAAATTCGAATGACGTGCTCCTCACCAGGTAACCTGCTTGTCGACACTGGCGCCTGCTGCTAACTTTCTATTTTTAGCCAGTTTCTGAAATGACTTATTATAAATAGAAAGTGCTTCGTTTGCCTTCAAATTTTACTGGTGGATAGCTTGAAAGATTCTCGGAATTTGGGATACACCTGCTTTTCAAAATTTTGACCTTTTTACCCCTTTTTAGGTCCCGGCCGGAAACCCTAATCAATTTGCATGTATATCAAACGACCTCCGCTTTGATTCCTCATTTCGCTGGTAATCAGGCCTTGTTTGTGTTTCTCTCATGTACCGAGAGTTGTCGAATGGAATTGCTAAAAATAGTAAATCTTTGAATATTGATCACCTTGCTTTGCATGTCACA
>VDFB02001167.1:0-13344 GCA_007258455.2 Sequoia sempervirens
ATCGTTACATCTGAGCCTTATGACCCTTCCTGTCTCATGGTAAACTAAGCATCATTTCCACGAAGCAACTGCAATGAGCCTGAGGTCAAACCCACCCTCGTTAAGAGCAAAGAAATGCAAGAGGTATGTAACAAACAAACCTTGGCTCAACTTTTTGATTAAGTAGATAATGGTCTACTAGATGAGGAAGAACTGCACGTAGATAAAGTCCACATATTGCACCAAAGAACAACTCCCTACTTCCCCAGGAATAGGTAGGCGGGTGGACCCTTTACAACTTCTAATCCACCAAACAATTTTACTACGCTTACAGCCTAATGCTGGCAATAACCCGAGGGGCTTCCCTTTTCGATTACCTCAATAAGGATGGCCCCAAAATCCAGTCACAAAAATCAGCCTCAAGGGAAAATCCACAAAACCAAGAAATCAAGTCAAAGCCCCAACCTTCTAATTTTGACCTTTGGGCCTTTGACTTTGAGATTAGTCGTAGATTGAATATGTGGCGGAAAGAGTTCAAGAAGTAAAATGGGTTTAATGCGCCTTTGAACTACTCAAAGTCCTTGCTGTAAGGCATGCCTTCTTCAAGGTACTCAACGTGACCCCATCCTCTAGAGCAACACATGAGGCATCAACTAAAAGAGTTACCTTTGAAGAACCCAGACAAGAACCTGTGGTTCAGGACAACACAGGGAAAAGGAAGGATGTTTCCTCAAACCAATCTGCATGTAAGCAATCAGAAGAGGAATTAGATTAGAACAATAGGCATATTACAAAAGATTAGCTATTTGGGTAGACCAAGGACAAAACTAGCAATAAAAACAGGATGTGGGTAGCTTAGATAGATATTCCCATGGGCCTTTTCCAAGGAAAATTTGAAATCCCACCTTTCCTTACCACCATCCGAATATTCAGGAAGAACTTGCACAACTGCCTACTCAATTCAGGAGTGTCCGCCAATGTTATGCCTCTGGCAGTATACAAGGCTCTTGGGATCACTCCCACACCCTCAAAAAGGAAGGTGACACAATTGAAAAAAATAGAAATTAACATCGTGGGAGAAATAAATTAGATCTTGATGCAAATTGCTGTAGACCCAAGGATACAACAAGTCATTGATATTCAAGTGGCTGACACTCTCGATGCATATGGGATCATCTTAGGAAGAAAATTCACTAGAATATTGAATGGATATGTTGCCATGGACCATTCTCACATGTGGCTACCATGGAAAGGGCTGCCAAATCAAATATGCATAGACCGTGAGCCCCATATGAAATACATGATCACAGAATACAACAACCTAAATGAGGTGCTGTTTGTTGAGACAAAATTGAGAAATTCTTGTCCCTTTACTTTTATCTGGTAGAATTTGAACCGAAGAAGAGTATGCTTTCGAAGTCCTCTTGGTGCAATGCATCCCTCCAACCAACTTCACTCAAATGCCTCAGAGTATAGAGATGTTGGTAGAATTGGATGATAATACCGATGAAGATGTTAACTTGGGACTACTCAATGGTTTCAAGAATTCATGGAAACTTAGGATCAACTTCGGCTTGGGTACCTTAATGGATTTGTAGGATCTCTTGCTACCAAATTGGTGTAGAATTCACAATGCTTCCCACTCTGAGTTTGATTGCTACTTGTGCCAAACAATGGTAGAGCATGTCAGAAAATCAGCTGTCCCTTAGAAGGAAATACTGAAGGAAGCGCTAACAAAACCACCTACTGTTAAACATGCTGAGTTGAAAGATTTCTCAAAGGTCATGCAGGAAATACCCCACCAGAAAGAAACAAGAGCCTAGTTGGGCCTAGAGTCAAAGAGCTCTCCAAGTTTTGGACACTTTGATTTGATGGGTCCAAGTCAAAACAAGGAGCTGGTGCAGGGTTCAAACTAATCAGCCCAATAGGTAAGACATTTCTTGTTGCCCATAGGTTGCAGTTTTATTGCACCAATAATGTAGCAGAATACGAGGCGTTAGTCCATGGTCTTCTTATGGTCCTAAAGATAAACATCAAAATGCTGTAAGTGTGTAGGGATTCCGAACTCATAGTCAAACAAGTTAGAAAATTGTATTCCTGCCATGATAGGAGACTTGCAAACTATAGGAATAGGGTTTGGGACCTCTTAGAAGGTTTAGATGCATTCAATATACAATTGATCTCTCGTGCTCATAATCATATAGCTGACGCTTTGGCTCAAACAACCAACACTTTGCAACCCCTCTCCTTGTTCGGGCTTAAGAAATTTACAGTTGAGTTGACATCCACACTGTCCATCCTAGATAATGTCACTCATTTTTAGGTTTTCAATGATGATAAGCATATCCTTGAATTCATCAGGAGTTTTGATGTCTTTGCCACCCAAATAATTAATGAAACTGATCTAGAGGAGGCTGAATTAGATATAGGAGTTATCAACCTCAAAACCAACACGATTCCCAGAGCCATGGTTCAACTTGACCACATATTTGATTTGGACCAGATCAGGGACTAGGATCGACAAACAAAGAAGGAAGCCATAAGCAACTAGTGCGACGCTGACAACCTTGGGACCCCCGAGGAAATAAAAAATGTTTTTGTTGGAAAAGTGTGCACGCTTGATGAAAAGAAGGGAATCATCAATGCTTTGTGGAGGTATCATGATGTGGTGGCATGGAGCTATGAATATCTAAAAACTTATGACACCTCCATCATCACACACACTATCCCTCTTAGGACAGAAGCTAGGCCCTTCTACCAACGACAACATCCTATCAATGTATTGCGACCATCATTTAAAAAGAGGTACAAAAGTTACTTTCAACAAGAATTATCTTCTCAGTCAGGCATTCCACATGGGTGGCCAACTTGGTCCCGGTCAGAAAAAAAATGGAGAAATTAGATTGTGTGTAGACTTCCGCAACCTAAATAGAGCTTCAGAGAAGGATAACTTTCTAGTGCCTTCATTGGACGAGGTGCTGCAAATTGTTAATGACTCCTAAATGATGTCCTTCCTTGATGGGTACTCTGGATATAACCAAGTTATTGTGTAGTATGAAGATCACCATAAGACAACGTTCACCACTAAGTGGGGAACCTTCTCTTATAGGAGAATGCCTTTTGGGCTCATAAAGCGCTATCGCCACTGTAGCGCCATGGATATTGCGGCTAGAGATCTGATTGAGTATATGAAATCATCTACATTTGATGATTTAAGTAATTCTCTAAAGCCCGGAGTGATCATGTATCTACGATTTATGTCTGCAGGGGTGTTTGAGGAGGTGAAAACCGGGGTTTAGGGTTCCCTTAACCCAAAGAAGTGAATTTTAGTAGTGAGGGGTAGATTGCTTGGACATGTTATTTGAGCGCAAGGAATCTCCATAGACCCAGAACGCATCCAATCTTTGCTAAAGATTCCCCCACCAGGTAGCAGGAAGGAATTGAAATACTTCTTCAGAAAGATCAACTTTGTCAAGAAATTCATCAGAGGTTTCGCTAAGATTGTTAAACCACTCAACACCATGTTAAAACAAGATACCAAAGTTGAGTGGACTCCTGAAGCCAAATAGGCATTTAAAGAAATCAAATGGGCCATTGTTAAGGAACTTGTATGCGTCAGCCCAAATTATCACGAAGCCGTTCTACATCTATTGATTTGCTTAAGAGCATTCATGTGCTAGCATTCTGACTCAAAAAGATGATGAAGGAAATGAGCACCCGATCGCTTTCATGAGTGCTCCTTTGAAAGATGCTGAATTACGCTACCAAAACATAGAAAAAAAAGCATATTCCCTCATTAGAGGGGTGAAGAAATTTTGGCATTATATCCTACGCAATAAACTGTTTGCCATTGTCCCTGACCCAACAGTGAAAACACTACTTATGTAAAATGAATTGGGTGAATGAAGAGCTAAATGGGTCACCGCTTGCTCTAGAATTATGTTAAATCCTGTCGATGAAGCTAGTAAGAGGATAGGCCTTACCTGCAATTTTAGAACAGCAGTGAAGGGAAGACCGAACTCAGCATTGTAGCAATACCGACTTAGGATGTTTCCACAGGAAGTGGTATAGGGACATTATTATTTGTTGAACTAGGGAAGTGCCTATCACCGCCTGAGGGATCAAAATGCTAAGCTAGACCAAAAGAAACGCTTGGTTACATGTTGCAAAGGTCCATTTTATACAAGAAAAATCATGGAAGGAATCTGCTTGAGATGCCTTGGAAAGGAAGAAGTAGTCGAGGAGTCTTGAAGGAAAGGAGTTTCATGACCAAGAGTTTGGCCTTTGGTCATGGATCCAAAACCAACTTCCATGACACATCATATGCTAAAAGGTAGGGTATTATTAGTGGTGTCTTCAAGGATGCTTATTGTCATGTTCACTCATGTCACACATGTCAGACCGTTAACACCAAGGAAAAGAATGCTACTGTCCAATTATAGCCTGTGTTGGAGGTAAGGCCGTTTGCACAATGGGGCTTCGATTTCATTAGTTTGGTAAGCCCTCCATCATCTGCGGGACATGGGTACATTCTTACCACTACTGATTACTGCACTAGATGGACAAAAGCAATTGTATGTAAGCAATGCACAACTGAGGTAGTTACAATTTTTTTGGAAAGTTTCATTTTAAATTGCTTTGGTTGTCCCTATGCGTTGGTGTGTGATAATGGACCTATGTTCACTTCATTAAAAGTTTCTAGTTGGGCCTTTGACTACAAAATTTCCCTTAAATTTTTGTCAAATTACTACCCTCAAGGCAATGGCATTGTTGCGTCAACAAACAAGAACCTGATCATAGTGATCAAGAAATTGCTCGATAGGAATCCCAAGGACTAACATACCCAGCTCCGATTCACCCTTTGGGTAGACCACACTTGCCACAAGACTTCCCTTGGTGATTTCCCATTCCATCTTGTTTACAGCCTATAGCCCATATTTCCTATCCACCTGAAGATTTCCACCCTCCAATTTATCGACTTTTACGAAGGGAGGGATTGTAGAGAAGCTCAGCTAGCTGAGCTCTTGCATTTAGAAGAAGTTTGAGACTTTGCAATAGAAATTTTTTCCAAGCATTAGGGCGTGGTAAAGAGATGGTTTGACCACCGAGCCAAGATCAAGGCCTTTGGAATTGCAGATTTAGTCCTGTATTGGGACAAGGCCCATGAAAAGAAAGGGGGACACAACAAATTCAACAAGCTTTGGCTTGGCCCCTTTCAAATAGCTGAGATTCTGGGAGACAATGCTTTCCGTCTAAAGACCTTAATTGGTGAAGATGTCACATTGCCAGTCAACGGGCATCACCTCAAGCATTACTTCCAAACCTGAGCTTTGTTGAGCTCTTCCTTGTAAATATTTGTACATAGGTTAGAGTAGGTTTCCTTTTGGCTTGCTTGTGTTTTTCTTTTTTGCATCACTCTATTTTGTTTTCCCCTCGGCTATTTTGTTTTGAAGAGTGTGTCCTCTGTTTTGTTGCGGTGGCCATGCTCATTCAACAAACAGTTCACTCCGCTGTCTATCCTTGGTGTTTTTCGGCTAAACATTCATTCCTGACTATTGGTCCTTGAAGGCTGCCTAGAAGTGGTTTCCTCATTTGAACTCTGCCTTAGAACCCGACCATTGGTTGGACCTTTCTAGACACGTCTCAGATCTTGCACAAAACACATATTAATTATTTCTGAAGGACTATACAATGGTTGCTATGATACCCTAGTGAGTGAAAAATTCTAAGTCTACTCCAGTGACCACTATGGTTCCCAAACCCATTGTAGGCTTTGGTACTTACATGATCGAGCAAAAGATAAGTGAGGAAAAGAACGGTAGAGAAATAATATCAAAACCATGAGAAGGAAGAAAATTATAAAATCCGAGGCGACCATATGGGTCAATGCGGATAACTCTGGGGCTATGGGCGGCTCAACATGAGCCCCACTTCTAGAGCAATATTCATGGGATACATCAAAAAACCTCACGAGGGGCTAGGCGCCTGACTCGTGGTTAAGGAAATGTCTGGAGGTTACTTTTGGTGTTGGACTATTTATGTAGCTTTCTCGGTTGGATTAGTAGTAGCTTGTCATAGTTCCGCAGAAAGGAATGAATTCATCACACACTTCTGAGATGTCTTGTACAGTGACCCCACTCAGGATCTTATCCTCCCAATTCACTCTTAGGTCTGCGCTCACAGTGCACGCAAAACCTTCTAGAGATTACAGATTACCGAATGAAGATAAGCATCCTAGAAGCGGCTCGGGGGCGTTCCATAGCAAGAGTCACCATTTATTTGTACCCTTGCTTTTGTGCCCCATTTGGAACAAGGACCATCTTTTCTTTTTCCTTGTCCGGAGTGTTTTGTTGACTCCTCATTTTGTATTGCCTATTTTGTGGTGTCTCGATGAGGTGATTAATGCCTCGAGGTTTCATCTTGAGTTGACTGTGTTTCATCCCCTCCGATTTGGCTAGGTTCTAGATCTTTGCAGACTCTCCTTGGTAGTTTGCTTCTGCCAACGACCATGGGGCCTGCTGAGCCTGCCCCGTCGGGTTTCCCTTGCCAGGATTTCTTTGGGTGTTCGCCGTTCCAAGCGAAGGAAGGCTTTCGCCTTCCCGAACCCCGGGGCTCAGCTCCTCATTTTTTTCCAGTTTAAATTTGCAATGTTTTGGACTACTTTCGTTCATGCCGGGTCTGGTCCACCGAACTTCTGTCCCCGGAACTCTATTCCATCTTCGCTGTTTCCGACGACCGACCTACGACGTCTTTCCACCCTCCAGAACCTGGGTTCCCTTTCACCAAAAAATTGAAAATGAAGTTTCAAGCGGCTGTCTGACTGTGTCTTTCCAGTCCGAACCCGGACCTCCCCATGTCGCCATCCGGTTTGATCCACCAACCCCCTATTTTATGTACATGCATTGATATGAGAATTCATCACATGTTTGGTACGCCCGCATACCTTGCTTTCGACTGTCATTTTCACTAGTTAGGTTTTCCCGGAGGAGTTAGGAGTGCTTGCTAAGAGTTGGAATTACATAGTCACGAGTCACCCTGCGTCTGTGATCATCGGTAGACCATCAGCAGCGAGTGGGTTTTGCATTTTTCCCTCGCCGAACTTCTTGCGTTGGGTTTTCGTCTATTCCTCGAGAGTTTTTTATGGGTACATATAAAGATGAATAAACATGGGCTAAAACACATTAGCTTGGTAAAACATGAAAAAATCTACAAAACCCATGTCTTCAAATTCCAAATAAACCTCCAAATCATCTCCTAAGATCAAATCAAAACTAAACCTCACTATTGTCATTCGTCACGTAGGGCATTCACACCCTCTATAGGCCTGCGGCGGCTCATCATCTAAAATAAAACTTTGCAAAACACAATCTAACCTAATGGCAAGGACCACCTTTGGGCCCACCACCTCGAGGGCCTCTTTAGGACCCAATAGCGAAGAATTGAACAAACTTAAACAATCAAAATCTGGCCTCCATCTTAGCTTCCCAGGCCCTCTCCCATGAGACTCTGTCCTCAGGAATCCGCATCAACTCCGCTGTTCCCAAACAATGAGGAGAACGTGCCTTTCCGCCCTCCAAGGTCTATCTCGCCTTTCGCCATCTGAAGTTCAGGCTCAAATGAATTTTGTTGTTATATCGCTGGGTCCCACTCTGCAGGTTGCCATGGAGTCTTTTCCATTTAAAATGACTATGTGGTGACATCTCCCCGCCTCCCGAGTCCCTACCCTCCAGTTGCCATGATGACGTTGTAGAAGTCGATCTCTGGTGTCCTTGCCTTCACCTGGCTCTGCTCACTGGGATTCCATCCCGTCTCACCCGATTCAAAAGGGAAAAATAGACCCCTCTTCCCAACTTCCAGGTTCCGCCCCCTCGTTTGCCTGGAAAATTAACAAAGAAAATTGGTGGCTAAACTCAGTGCCGGGTCTGGTCCACCAGGCCGCTCCCATTGAGTTTTCGTGCCACGATTGCCATTCTAAATGGAAAAACCCTGACTACTTCCCACTTATGAGGCCCAGCGAGGAAACACCTCGAGAGTAGAAGTGAACCATCATTCATCTATTGAGGCTCGGTCCTGGAGCCCTAGAGTTTTTGACCCTGAAACTACCGACAACTCACAAGCTATTTAAACAAGCAGTACGACAGCTACCGACATGAAGCCTTCGGCCCTCTAAATCTGCAGGAGGGCTCCAAAATCGATCAAAATAACCTCAAGTTGCGGCGACGGCAATCGATCCATGTGCTCCAGAATTTGACCCTCTTTGACACGATTCATTCAAACCATCAAAATATGAAGACAGGATAAATCACCCGAATTTCCCTATACTGTTCGCCCTTCAAAATAGTGTTCCTACTAGGGAAGTTTGGCCCCTCTGGGCCCAGGTTGTCCAAAATCCCTCCAGAAAATGACTAACGACATCAGGAAGTAAAGATTTGATTTCATTAATCATATTTTTTCTAATTGGATTTCATCAATGAAATTTTGACTAAATGTTAATGCTTTTGTAGTTGGTTGTACTCATTATGTCTCTGTTTGCAGGATATATGGAATCAGGTACAAGACCCTCAGGTACAGCTGCAGAAAAGGACAAATGAAAGAAAGTGGGAAAGACTTCTCATGGAAAAGAGGACAAAGACCAAATGAAGTACTAGTTCTAGGGTAAACCTCTACATTCAAAAATCATCATAGATTGGAAATAAATTACAAATACCAATATCAGCCATGTTGATATTGATGAGTTCAAACAAAGGGTTAGAATCCATCCATTTGATAATGCAGTTAATCGAGACAAAGTGGAATTGCAAAGTAGGCTTCCCTCCATCCCTTGTAGCCCTTGAATTGGTCATGGCTTGCTAGCAGGGCTATCAGCCATAGACATGAACCATTATTGTTAGGGACATGAACATCCTTGCTGACATGTCGGCTGAGATAATTACTAAAAATTTTCACATTCCCACCTTTGGGGAAATGGAGATTCCCACCACAGAAAAATTTAAAGCAACATGGGATGAAGACTCGATGAGCTACAAGAAACTAATAAACCAATACTGGCTTAAAGAGAAATGGGGCAGTGCTGCAAAGGTTCCTCAAGAACTCTTCCACAACAACTTCTATGAGGACTACCATGACTTGGTGACCATGTTGAGTAGGGTGATGAGTCTCCCCACTGCAGCCTAATTTTAGGAATGGATGGTGTATTTCATAGAGCAGATCCTTCGAGGAGATGAGGAAATCACAACAAAAGCTTCATTTTACTGGGGAGGCATAATAAGCGACTGCTTCCACGAGCAGTTCATGAATGTCAAGAAAACCTCCAAGTTCTATATGACGTCCTATCTCTTGTAATCACTAGCCAAGCAAAGGTAGTACATTGGATTATTTGTGGCACCCGATGAGGAGCCAGGGTGAAGTTTGAAGGTCTATGATAGATACCCCTAGCTCCAATTCAGGAACTTCAAGGAGTATTGCAGGGTGAACGACACCTTCATTGGCCATATCATCAGATTGCTTGGAGGAGATTTTGAGAGAAGGGTCTCTCAGAGTGCCTGGGCATTTTTAAAACAATATGCCTTCTTATTCATACAATACCCCAAATACACATATATTCTTGCCCAGGGTTTCACAGAAAGGCCGAATAAGCTACCCCGATACCCAAATGAATGGATCATATTATTAGAGCTCTCCTAACAGTTTGCATTCAGTCCTCAATAGTAGACATTTGGCAGGGATCCCTTATCCCTTAGCCTTCGGCCAAGGAATGTAGAAATTACAGACTTCCCAGTGCGCTGGGAATTCTGAGAAGGAATTGGCAGAGTACCATTTTTTCCTAGATACTGATTGCCCAAGAGTAGACCCACATGGGCATGTGAGGAAGTAACTAGGACCAGGGTATGCCCATTTACATCATGTTGAATATTTCTGGGCAGATTGCCAAGATGACAAGGAGGTGCATGCAAGACATTACATGCAGATGACTGCGTACTTCCTAAGAAGGGTGCAACTATTTCCCATACCAGATCAGGTCGAAGAAGATGAGAGCACCGTAATGGACCCCAGATATAATGCAGTCACTAACCTGCCATTGCCAATGATAGATTGGGATGAACAAGAGGTCGATGACCTCGATATCATAACCAAGCCAATTGTGGCTTGTACTGAAGAATGGGTTAAGGGACAAGTGGCTCGATTAAAGGAGCAAGGAGTTGTCCTGACATATGAGGGACTCAAGAGTGATCCTAGTGCCACATAAGATGTCACTACTATGATTTCAACAGGAGGGATATCCAAGTCTCCTCTGCTTACAAGATCAAAGAAGAGGAAGGGGATTGAAGCAAAACAGTCTGCAAATCCCAGGGTTTATTCAAGAAAAGATTTAGGAGGTTCACCCTCTAAGAAGCTCAAACAGATGGGAAGTGTCGTGGAGTAGCCAACAATACAAGAGGGTCCCCTTTAGGAGGGCGAGGAAGGGAAAATAGATCAGCCAAGACCTCCTCTAGCTCTCCCTATCTCTGCCACCCTTCCATCTATTTCCTAGGCCATGGTCGTCACATCCCCACCTGCGGTGGAAATCTTAGTCCATCTCGCTTCCTCTCCTCCGACCAAGCTCGTAATAGTGATTGACTCTTCCTCTGCCACAACTACTTTGCTTTCCTCTGCCGCTATGTCACCTACTACATCACTCCCATTGGCAACAGTGACAACACCAATGCCCGCACTCGCTTTTCCAAAATCTTTCTCGAGGCATATGCAGAATGTCCCCTCTGAGATCTCTCAGATCTTTTTGTGTCCCACCATGCAAGCTGCCTTAGCGCAGGTCCTTGCCAACGCTACACCTTCACAACGTCCAATGGGACCACCAACAATGGAGGCCACAATGTTAATTTGTAAAGAATAGGAGAGGCAGGAGAAAGAAGCTTCAAAGGCAGTGGAGGAGGAAGCCGATGAGTACCACGAACACCCAGAGTATGAACACTGGTAGATTGACATGGTGGTTCATGAAGAAGAAGAAACAAGGTCTTTTAAAAGTGGAATCGAAGAGGAGGATATAGGTGGTAGAACCATTATACAAACCTTCGATGATGATTTCGAAGAGGAAATGGCTAGACAATTGAAGCACGATGAAGAAGAGGCACAAAGGCCACCTTCCAAAGGAGAAGGGTAGGAAGGTGGCAGGGAGGCAGAAGATGTGGAACTCCCTACAGGGAAACAATAGGAGGATGTTCCACCTCCTTATGAAAAAGGAAATGTAGAGGAAAACAAGCCTGAGGAGCATGTGCACAAAGATGAACAAATTGAAGGAAGGAAAGAGAAAGATATTGAGATAGAGGAAAGTCCTCGAGGGTGATTACTTACTAAGCTTTCTATCAAATGCCTCATGTTCATCCAAGACTCTGATGAGGAAGAGGGAGACAACACTAAAATGGAAGAGAGGGCTCCCACAGGTGAACAAACAAAGATCCAAACAAAGGAGGGCGAGGGTGATTGATAATGTAGGGGAAGGAAATCTACTATGCCCGAATGGCTGGATAGAGTAGTTTGAAAGACTCCCCAAAGGATCCATGAGTAAGAATGGAGGCTATCCTAGCCTGGGTATAGATCTCAACCAGGAAGGAGAAGAAGCCCAAAGTCAGGTCCAAGGTAATGATGGATGCTTCTGGGTCCCGAATTGTGCAAGTAGCAACGCCGATGGTAGGCCAAGAGGGAGTGAGCTATAATATCTCCATCATTGATTTGGGAACTGCTACTAGAGAGAAAAAAGTAGAGCACCTCAAGGAGTCTGTGGCTAGGGTGGTGCATCTAATACAATAGGATAAAGTCTCAAAAGATGAAATTAAAGCATAGGTAGCCGACTTGACAACTTACAATCAACAGTGGTCTTCAGCTGAGGAAATGCCTACCACATCTGCATCTCCACCCCAACTACTGTCCAAGGAACAAATTGACAAGCTGGAAAAAAGAAAGAGCCTAGAAAAAGAAAAAACTATAGAAAGTTGGTTCCAACAGGTTCTATATGTTGTAAATATGGGTATTAGTCAGGCTATGCAAACAACTAACAAGTTCCTAGACTTACAATAGTCTTTGGATGGAAAAAAGAAACTTTGCACTAACTTCCCTATGACATATAGGTCCACCTATCCAAATATCGAGGCTATCCTCTGGCTACCAAAAGACACATGGGAAAACATGCTCACAATCAAAAGGGATGATCAATGGCTAGTGGATGTGTGGAAGTGGGAATTTGATAACCAAAAAGAAAGGTTGGAGCAGGTAATTGATAAAGTGGAACCATATATTGAATGGATCAAGGAAATTAGGGTAGATTGTACCCGATATCTGAGGCTGATGACGTGATATGACATGCCTGCGGTGCAAATAGATCCAGAGAAAATAAAGCCCCATTTATAGAAAAATATGGAGGATGGGATGTCAGATGAGATAACCATAGATTTCATGAGTTTTTCCACCTAATCCTACACCTAGTCAGAGCTATTCAGAGACCACACCACCAAATATGATGAAGATTGGAAAAGGTTTGAGGACAACTCCAAGGAATGGAGTTACCGAATGTTGCGGTCTGAGATCATGGAGGTTGACAAACTCCAACCGGTAATATTGAAATTCATGGAGTATGCAGCTTTGAAGAAGCAGGAAGGCAACCCTATTGTTGGTGAAGAACTTCTAAAAGAATAGCTACAACAAAAAGAGCAATCAACAAAAGACAAAGTGCTACAGTGTTGTCACTAGAGGACGAAATAGGGATGAAGACAAAATTTTAATATATTGGGGGGGTAGTAGAACCCTAGTTTGTAGTGAATCTTGGCCACACAATGAGATTAAATCTTGGCCATTCATTCTACTTTTTTGGCACTATAAATAGGGAGGCCTCCTCTCATTTTCAAGGAGAGTTGAGTTGTTGTAAAGACATGCTACAAAAATTTTAATGGAAATATTTGAACTTTGGTGCATTTATGAGTTTCTCTACATGTTTCATGATTCAATATCTTGTAGTTGAATGCTCTAGTTATTTTTTCTTTTTTTTTTAGTTAGTTGTATCTTGCTTTGATAGATTTGGTTATGTTGCTTTGTAGTTAGGAAAATTTCTACTATGTAGATGCCTTCCTAGTCCATAATTTTTGTTATTTGATGCTAGTAAATGGCTATGTAGAGTTATTCTAGGCTTGAATTCAAAGCTTCTCCACACTTTTATCTATGTTCATGTACATATATGGTGAATGAATGGTGAAATATCTACAGACCTTAGAAGATAGCACAAATTTTATGAGACTCTGAATTTTCTGGTTAAGTGAAATTATGTTTGAAGGAAGTTGTCCATGGTAGGAACTCCATGATTACTATTCACAATTAGTT
>VDFB02001168.1:0-11708 GCA_007258455.2 Sequoia sempervirens
GCCATAATGACTAGAATCGACCGGTGGGAGACTACTAATGATTAAATATGCTAGGGTAAGGCTCGAGAGAAGGGAAAATTTATAATTATAGTTCTCACACTAAACAGCTAAGTCCTTAGACTCTTAGAAAGCACGCAACCTGGAAGATACACCCATCCTGCTGGTTAACCATTAACATTTTATTTTCTTCTAACACAGGTTTTTCCTTGATGTAGGTCGATGCAGGGAATGGGGGATGCAAATCTCCATCAGGGATACACACAGGAACTTAAAGGAGTAGTCCCCATGCATCAAATATTTGCAGCCACAAGGATATCACTCAATGAGAGAGAAAGGTGCATATTACTATCATTACTTCCTCTTTTTTTTTATGTTTTAAAACCTTGATAATTGTTTCAAAACTAGTTAAATACTCTATGATATAAGAAGATTCATTTTACCCATATTTCATGTGTGCTCTTTGTCTAATTGTCTGCAACACATATGTAATCCAACTCCCAGGCTTATGCCCAACTTGCACCTCTACACCGCTATTATCTATATGTCACCATCAGTATTCATAGGGTAGAGAGCATACAATGCCAGGGTGCTTCCTCTGTCAAATATAATCCCTCTAATCAACTTTATTACTTCTTCATTTTTATTTATTTATTCATTATTATTTTATTTATTTATTTATTTTTGAGTAGGTTGATGGAAATAAATTAGTACTGCAACATGAACGTTTGTTCCATTGCACCTATCCTTTATTACTCAGTGTGTATTTCTCCACAAAATTCAATGTCTATTTCCTTTATTGATTTATTCAGTGACATTGTAGATTTTGTTAAGTCATTCTTTAACCAAGGTAGAGGAAGGCTATTAATGTAGCATAAGTTTAAAGTGCATACATTTTGTTGAAAAGAGCATAACATGGTTATTTATTATTTGAGAAAAACTAATATCTCTTTAAGCATCATAAAGGAATACTTATATATCAGAATCATTATTTATTTTATGCAATAGAATAACTGCTTCCTTTACATAGTATATAACTCTTCAAACACCATATTTCTATGCTTACATAAGAATCTTTACCAACCTGGGAAATTACAACACCCTTTTTTTGTTACCAATAAAGCTCCCAATAATTTACTATAAAGAACTTGATTGAACAATTAAAGAAAACACAATTTGATATGAACAATATTTCTTACAGTACCAAGTAGAACCCTCTCCCCCCTTTTTTTTCTCCAACAAATACATAAAAATTAAATAAATGAAAATTAAATGCATAAGGGCTTGCTATCTCACCATTTTCTTTCAGATTACAACAAATATTAACTTTCCACATCACAAATAGTTTTAATAAATACAATGAATGACATACAACTGGGTAAGGCTTGCTCTCCACCCTACCATAATGTCATCATCGGGCCTCGTGGGCTCTAACCATACCCTCGAGCAAGGAATTTTTTTTGCCCCAAGATGATGAATCAAGCATCTTCAAAAATTTGTTTGTAAATGGGTAAAATAACATAGCATACATTTCATGCATATTGGTTTTCTACTTTCTATTCTCTACCATGAACAGTACAATATGTCACATTATTATGTAACAAATAACAAAAGGGAATGAAGGTAGGAAGGAACTTATCTCTTATCTTTAGGTGGGAAAACTAAACTCCTTATCCTTCCTTCCTCTCCAAGCCATTTTGATTGCCATCTCTACTAAAGTTATCCACGAGGAGAAGTGGGTAGCACCCCACTCCTTCTTCCTCAAATATATCCCCATCAATGAAGGTTATATCCCCATTAATGAGGACATGTATTTGGACAATTACCCAATCTTTCCACCCCATCCTCTTCTCAAAATTCGTCACTCTCCATTATGAGAGCTTTTCAGGGGTCAAATCATGTTGTAGGGGCACTATTGTATGCCTACTTGACCCCTACCACTATGGTATAGTCCCTAGGGGGTTTATTTTGACACTCTATCCAAAAAAATTGACCAAAAACTCTCATTAAAAGCCCACTCAAGGTTCCATCCGAGTTTCAAACTTAGCTAGGGGTTACCAAGACCTAATCCCCACTTAAACCTCACATGAATCACAACTAAAATCCCTTATGACTTTAGTATTCCAATAAATTAACTCTACTTTTTCTAGGCCCCAAATGGGGTCAAACTTATATCCTTGTGAAGAAGTATTTTGATTCACTCTTGATTGTTCTTGTTTCTCATGCTAACACCATTTCCTTCCTGCACATTACCAATGGGATTGTAAGTATCAATTGTCTATCACATTAATCTATTATCTAAACATTCTAAGCTTTAACTCTATAATAATCCATTTAGAATCTCAATTTGTATTCCATAGTGTACGAGTGCATTCCACCTTCATGGTAGTGATAATAAAACATAATGTCCAAATGATATGCAAGAATATTTTCAAGTGATCATCTTATTTATTATCCATAATATACTTAATTGTGAATTCAAGAAAAATAAATAATAGATTATGGTTGTATTAAGTGCATGTACAAGGGTGGGGAATTATTACATTCACCTTATCACCCACATAAACATTGGGTACTCATACCCTTGAGCCTCTCTTTCTCTAAGGAGGGTTAAGCTCCCCATAGAGGTTCCTACCTCTCACTATCCCCAACAAAGGATGCTCTTCCCAATTTGGGTGAGTTTATCCCCATACAACCCAAAATTCATTAAAACATATACATTTAAAAACATGAGAAGTATACAAAGAGTGTTTCCACACACAATATTTCACATTTACATGAAGACAAGAGAGACATACACAAGTATAAAATGCCTACCTTAAAACCAAGCTTCAATGAGGAAGAATTTGATGATGAGCTCTAATATCCTCCACTCCCAAGCTATCTTTTCCCAAGATCTCAAAATTCAAGCCAAAAATAAACTCTCTTCCAAAAACAAGTAAAAATTCTTCAAAGAAAGAAATTCCCCTCCTTTGGCTTTTCAAAGGATAGAAATAGGGAACAAATATTTCAATCCTTGAATGAGGGAGTGACACATGTCACTCTCTCATTCATCCTTTTGGATACATATCCCCACAAGTTCTCACACATGTGTGAACTCGTGAAGAAGTGAAGAGCCAAGGAGTGTTCAACACTCCACAAGAGCTCTCAAATCTCATAAATGAGGTTTTGGAGGCAACACTCTAACATTTTCCCAAAATCCGCCACCCTTCTTAATGGGCAATTAAGAAGGGTCATATCTTGAGAAATCTCAAAGATATGGGCTTGACTTGATCCCTAACCCATTGGTAATCATCCCAGGGGTTAAATAAGGTTCAATTAACCCAATTTAAAGACTTTTCGAGCCCTTTAAACCCAAAAACATAAATTAAATTTTAAATAAAATAAGAGTAATTCAAAATATCCAAAACCCCTATCTAGAACTTAATTGGATTTTTAAACATAAATCACATGATTAAACATTAAATCATCTCATCAAAAATTAGAACACAACACATGAGACTATGGTCCCTCCAAATGAACCATAGTTAGTTTAATGTGGCTTAGCATATACATGGTACCCTTGGTTACCTCTGATCCCATTGACTATGGGCATGTACTTGCACACTCAAAGCCACATGTCAATATTTCCAATACATGATAATCAAACCATTTTAATCAACAATTCCATATATATATAATTAACACAATCAAATCTTGAAATCAATTAATTTGAAATAACAATATCCACAATTTATCCTTTCTCTTGCAAATAACATATTATATCAATTCATGACTAAATCATTGCATTGTTATAAAGAGATCACATCATCTAACTCAAATTTTACATCTCATCAAATCAATATCATAAACACTTATCCATTCTTACCATGATAACAAAATTAACAAGAGCATAGTAATTAGAGAAAGCATAACATGCATCTAGAATCATCATAGAACACCATACATAGGAAAGAAAGCATGATATCGAATGTCCATAATCATCCAAAAAGATCCAAAACAGATATAATATCAAAATGCTTGAATCAAAATACAGTCAAATTGGGTGTATCAAATAGTAGGCCTCACAAATAGTTTCCCATTGATAACTAGTTATAAAATAACCTTATTCACACTAACACTTACAAAATTACTCTATTACCGCACACCTATGATCATATGATATCCCATCCCATTTCCATTTGGAGAATATTAATCCCACAAATATAATTTTCAAAACAAGTTTGAATTTTAATTTTATTTTCAATGAATTATGCAAAAACTTAAATTTTATTTTCTTGGTCAAAACCTCAAAACCCTTCTGAATTTCAAATTTTCAAATTCAAAATTCAATAATCCATATAATTAGCAAACTATCAATAGCTAATGATATTATTCAAGGTCATATTAAATAACCATTTTATAATTACTTTAGAACAATTTTAAGATTTTCTTATTATATGTTTAAATTTTGAGTTTACGCATTTTGGATTGCCAATCCAAATTTAGGTCTAGCTAATTTTAAGAAAAGAGTGTCCAAATTTGACCCCCTTTTATTCTCCCATTTCCATATACTCAACCATTTAATGACTAAGTGCTACAAATAAAAGTATGGCTACAAAGAAACTTAAGGTTTCACTTAAATAATTATATTAATAAATATAAAACTCAAACACCTAATCATACATAATATCGTGACCACATAAGACATACAACCATAGTAAAATTATTTATTCAAACCCATTCCATAATCACACTAAACATTTACATTATGTGAAACAATACTTTTCTTATTCAAACCATTATCCTTTTCTACTTCTTTTCCTTCCCTCTCATGTACCTATAAATATAAACACTTACAAACAAAAATAAACACCCACATAACACATTGATTATCTTATGACAAAAAATTCCACATTTAAGTTGTGTAACCATACCTAACACCATGACTAGATAAAAGACAACCAAAACTAAGTTATATTCAAGCACATTTCATAGTCAGGCTATTACTACTAGTATGTGAATCGATACTATTGATTAAATTCAATTAATTTTTCTTGTCTAGTTTATTTCTACCCACTTAGGTAACTAAAAGTGTCAACACTAACCAAAATAACATCAACTAGAAAAAAATCAACACCAACACATTACATCAACAATAAAATATCTAACAACCAGCTTCACATTTAATCTATTTGACCATCAAATCATAAGCACATTAGTTAATATGTGCTAAATAGTAGTAAAAGTAACACAATTCATAATATTATAATAGACAAGTCAATTCCCACATCCAAATTGCATTGGGATGTGGTCTAATTTATTCTAAGTGTCTTTAGTAGTATTTTTGGGATATGATACTTTAGTTACTTCATAACCTAAATTTCTAACTAGATTATTATTGGCTCCATTAAAACTTTCATTATGGCATCACATATCTCTTTTTGATGAGAATGCGTTATACCATCAGAATCCTTGAACAAGAAAAATACACCTCTCATGCCAGCATTAAAATATAAATTCCTACAGCAAGTTGGTATGTTTGAAGGCTTAAGAAACTCCTCATTCAACTCTTGTACACAACTATCAATACGATTTGTGATATAATTTAAAGCATCTTCCTTAGTACAACCTTGGTTGTCTTTCATGTAACACTCTATGCTTGAAGCTGTCTCTCCACGAGCTTTCTCATCCTTCAAAATTATCACACAGATATTAGTACATTAATTTTTCCTTTATTTTAATATTTTTAAATTATTAATGTTATATCTACCCTTGTATCTAACTTTATTATCATTTACCTCAAAATCTTCAATATCATCAACTAATCGAGTAATCAATGACACACGATCTTGGAACTTTGATGATGGAATATCAAGTTGCTCCAAAATCTTATCTGATATAGGAGTGCTCATCAATATCAATGAATGCATCATTAAAAATCGCATGCCAGTGCTTGTCGTTCCATTTAGTACATATTGGTTAAATTTTGGTGTATAATTAGAAGCTATCCATTTGCTTCTTGTGTAACACCTTGCCCACACAACCCTAGGGAAAGTTGCAATTTACTAAACAACTGAACTATTTTTTTTTTAATTAAGAACAATAGCATGTAAGCTAGAACAATTCACATACAAGTTCACTTAACCATTGCAATTAATCCCCTAAGGTTGCGAGACCGTGTTAAACCAAACGCAGAACATGGATAAAACCAAAACATATAATTACTTAACAATTAAAGTTCACATACATTCCAAACATAATAATTTACATCCAAGAGTATGAGATACCTCTTGATTCCAATAACATGATTTACAATAAGATTACAATACTCATTCCCCGAATGAGGCAAGTCCAACAAATATGATTACATAGTACAAATTCCACTTCGATAAAAACTGAGGGGTAATAAAATACAATAAGAACTGAGAGAACAAGGCATGAGAAGAAACTGATTCCCACGAGCTCTCCAGCTGGAAATCACGACCACATGAACAAGAAGTACCAACGGATTAAAATGCATGCCACCCGACCACGGGGAATCCAAAAGGTTCCACTCCCTCTATGCTAGGAGATAGTAACCAAGAATTCCTACACAAGACCATCTACCACTAGGCACATGCCACACAAAACTAATACGAAATAAATACAAGACCTCATCACATGATTGAACGATCATACGTACAACTCTAGGTACGACTCACACAACATTGTCATAGGTTACATTGCTTCCAAACAAAGAATAGATCAAGAGTGTCACAAATATCAAATACACAAACAGTTGACTTAGGAAGAGTGTCATCGCATAGCTCGTCAAGGGATATCCTCTGGGAATCTTCCTAGGCCTCGGCCCCCACTCCATGGCTTATCTTGGTAGCCTCAACCGAAATCCTGACACCAATGCTTACTCATGTGGAACCAAATACCTCTCGTGAAGACGAGATAGATGATCTTTCCATTCCAGACCTTCCCGTCTCATCCCAAGTCTCAAACAAGCCCTTGGGTCCATGAGCGAGGCACAAATTATCTTGTTTAATGTTTGATGCAACCTAAGCTTCTAAAAGTTTAATTTAGTCATCACTGAATTAACCAACTTACAAAGGGTTATCCTGGCACCACTTTGTGCACCGGCCCCCATTGCAAGCCACTCTCCTAAGACAACTCACATGGTTAAAACCATAATAGGTGACTAGATAACACAACCTCTCCAATCCAAGGAGGTAACAAACAAGGAAACTCACTCCAAACACTAGAGGAAAACAAGGTTAAAACCCTTTCCATACACTGGAGGCAATAAGGTCAAAACCCTCTCCAAACATTGGAGGAAAACAAAGTCACAAAACCCACTCCATCATTGGAGGAAAAACAGAATACAAACTCCACTCCTTCCAAAGGAGGTATAAACACATGACCCTCTCCTATTCCCAAGGAGGTACAAAACATCCCCGTTTGTGAGAACCGGGTGAAACAACATGGTGTCACATGCACATTTTCCCATGACACATCAAAATTGACTCATGTGCCACAATCCCATACCAATACATGAACTCCTATCTGGAAGACTTCAACATTGACTCTATTCTCCCAACATTGAGGACAAACATTATAAACACTGAAAACATTTCAGACAATTAAATAAGCTAATGTTCGGATTTTCTAAATCCAATCAAACACAACTTCCATCACTTGCATTTATCCAATTAATAAACTCATTTCTTTTCACAACATAGAAATATTCAAAGAATAGATCACATACTCTAAATTTCACAACCATTTTCCAAAATCAAGACATTTAAATAAATGCATCATCGAACTGGAATTAAACCAATCAATCACTCTACGTCTCACAATCATATACTGTAAATAGATCCACTTGATTTATAAAACATTTGGATTAAATAAATTACTCTTATAGCAATAAGTCAAACAACTCAATCTCATATGATTCATGAAATCATTCGTTACTTCTAAGTTTAACCACTGTATTCTATAAGTTAAAACTTTTAGTAAATAATCATTTAGATCAAATAACTCAATCTTAATCTCAACTCCGCATTAAGTAAATCAACTAAAACTCATCTCTCCTTGAACACAAACATATTCCAATCAATTATACTAAATAGTATATACATAAATCCTCTTACCGACATTAAAGAATTTAAACCAATAATACAACTCTACTTGATCAATCTAAAATTAATCAAAATCAAATTATCAATAAATCAACTTTTTGACAAATAAAGTTCCTTGATTTAAATAAATCATTCGCTAATCCTAAGCTCTTCAATTATGTTCCATAATTAATGATTAGAACCACCTGATTGAACTAAGTCATTCATTATCTCTAAGTTTCTCAATTGTCTTCCATACTTAGATCATTTTGATAAATAGACATCTAGATTAAATAAATTAATCTTTATTTCTAATTCGCATCAATAATTTAACTAAATTTTAATTAAATTACTTAATCTATATTACAACATGGATAAAATAAATAAATTAATCGAATTCATTATTCTAAATAATACAAATGATCAACATCAACTTTCATTTCTTCAATACCAATGCGATAATCATTTTAGAGTAAGTTCTATTTTCGATATTCAAATATCATCTAAAGTGTACCCCTAAAAGATCATTTAGGATTCCAAGATTTCTCGTTAATTTAAAACCCCATTAATTAAAATATATCTAATAATTTATATATTTCAATTAATCATGTTTAATTCCTTATTATTTTACATAAACAAAATATGTCTTTAATATACATTTAAATAATAGCTTAAAATCACTCCTTTTGAAATTTACGCCTATTTATTAAAATACCAATTTCCTTCTTTTATAATAATCACGTAATCATTTAAATTTCAATTTACTATTTAACATTATTATAATATGCCAAATAAAATATTATTTTATTTGCATATAACTAAATTATTTACAATTTAAATTTAAACTCCCATTTTAAAAATTCCGTATAACATATTATTTAAACCGAAAACACATTATATATATAATTATCAATATATATATAATTCAAAATTAATAAATATAATATATATATTATAATAAATATATAATATACATATAATTTAAAATTAATATATATATATATTATATACAAATTATAATAAATATATATATTATAAAAAGAAAGTAATTAAAACTAAATTTTTTAATAAATTTAAATTTATTTCAAAATAACAAAAGGCCATAGGCCTTGGCTAGCCCAACAGGGGACGCGCCCCTGTGTGGCTACTACGCAGCCTCACACAGGGGACACAGCCCTTGTGTGGCTGCTTTGTAGCCACTCCCCAGCCGTGGGGAGTGCTGCACAGCCAGTGCCCCCATGGATGGGGGTGGCTGTGGGCAGCCCCACAAAAACAAAAAATTGCATAATTTCGTTTAAAAACGAAAATAAAATGAAACATCAAAACTCTTTCTTTTCTGGTAAAAATCTAGAACGAATTTCACACAGCCATTTTTAAAATAACAAATCTTCTAGGAAAAAAAAATCTCCAGTCTACACAGATTTTATATGCAAAATACATATCATTTCACAGCCCAATCTGGGCAAATTTTTATGAGAAAAAAGGGCTAAGAGGAAAGATTTAAATCACAATATTATGAAGAATTTTTCTGGGTTTTTCCCCAATTCGACCAAGAAATTAAAACTCTTCATTTGAACCCCCCTAAGTTTGGTGTTGCTAGTTTTAAACGAATTTTTCATGGTTTTATTGGTTTTCCAAACAGCATATCAAAGATTTCTTAATAGCATGAAGAGGGTTTAATCTAGTTTTTCAAAATGAACAAAGTAAGACAAAGGAACCTGATTTTTCTCCAAAGCTTCAAGATTCCATGGAGCTTTCAAATCCTCTTTAAAATCCAGCTCAAGCATACCTTCCTCTTCTTCACAAATCCAAGCAAATTTCTCCCCAAAAATCCTAGATTAAACATAGATCCATTTCCTTTTGCCAAAATAGGGTTTTTTCCCCAAAATGGTCAAAACCCTAAAAGTCCCACTTACCAAATATAATTTAAAAAAAACATGGGAATATTTTTAGTTTTTAATTTAAAATCCAATTTCGAATTTTTAATTCAACTTTATGCATTTTCCAAATTTCTCATAAAACATAAGCATTTCAAAATTACCAATAAATAATTTCCTCAACAATATTTTTCAAAAGTGGAATTAAAACACATTGTCATTTAATTATTTATTTTAATTTTATCATAACTATTCAGACAAGATTTTAATTAAATCCTAAATATCCAATATAACTTCCATTTTCAATTTCATTTGAATTTAGATATACAATAACGCCAAAATCACTATTTCGTTTAATATATCACTATTAATCTAATTAATTAATAAACTAAATCTAGTTTATTAATTAATCAAATCAATCAATAACCCAATAATTATTTTATTAATTTCATCAAATAAATCAATAAAATAAATCACATTTCAACATTGCAACTAAACACATATTTAATCATTAATTACACTATGCAAGCCATTTAATAAACTTTAAACTTGAAATTAAATAAATACTCAAAGGAAAATTGGCCAAATCAACACAACTAACCCCGATGACAACCCGACAACACGCTATGACTAGGGTGACGACTTGGCTCGGAAAACCTAGCTACTATCTCCCAATCAATTACCGTTGGTAAATGGACCACCTCAAACTGTACAGAGCAGTGGAGTTAATTCGTCATGCACGCCAGCACAGCAAAGAGGCATTTGAACATGCATATATATATATATATAGCGCAAACTTTAAACACAAGCGTGAAGGGAATCTCCGAGTGTAGAGGCGTTGATTCGCCGAGTGATCAAGCCCCTTTCACCATCTGATGATTATCAGCGACTAGCATCTAACATCAAAGACATGATCAATAGCATAAAACATCATTTAATCAAATATCTTCTAAGTTACTCCAAAACATGTCGTAAAGATGGCATCAGAATAAAATCACATCAAAATATAGCTTCACATCGTTTAATTATTGCAATCAGAAGTAACCAAGTTCCAAATTCACATCATAACATAACAAAGCATTACAAGGAGAACACTGACGAACAAAGAGCCAAAACAGAGGGGTGTTACATCTTGGAAGTAAGATAAAATAAAACTCTCCCACTGAAAAATAAAAAAAGATCGATATTAGTTTACAGTATAAAAAATTAAAAACATATGGAATACATATAATAATACTACTAAAAAATTCAATGAATACTAAACAATTAATAATTTTGTGAAGATAAATATTTCTTATTATTAAATTTACATAGATTTTAAAATATTTTATAAAATAAAAATGATTCAATGCTAAATATTTTTCTTTAAACAATACTAATAAAACTATATTAATAATTTTTAAAAAAACTAAGGAAAAAAATTAAGCATTTGTCAAAAACTATAACATGTTCACATGTCGTAAGTTTTTTATATACTCCATATTAAATATTAATAGGCTATAATATCAATACTAAAAATTAATGATGAATATCTACATTATTTTGTCATACAAGTAGTTATATCTTGAAATTAGTTCTCTCTTAAGCATAGCTACCAATCCATTATAAAATGTAATAGTGTGTTTCAATAGAAAAAAATTATAAAAAACCTTAAAACAATGTCAAAAATATTAAATATATTTTACAAATAAATGATTTTCTATCAATAGAATTATAAAAAAATATTATAAATTATTATTGTTTA
>VDFB02001172.1:0-18568 GCA_007258455.2 Sequoia sempervirens
TTCCCCATTTACATTATTGTCCTGGGGTTGAAATGGGGGCATCCCAATCATCATCCTCCAATCCACCATCCACCACGACGGTCACTCCATCTCCAACCACCAATCCTTCAGTCACCAAAGTTCAGATCATTGACAAGGGGTGTGGTGAATATGAAATGCATACAACCCTAAATGTGGCAACCATGCCACCATCACCACACATGTACGGCCAACCTTCACAGGCTACTCCAAAAGAAGACAAGACTGTCACCTTTAGTGTTAAAAACATCCCCACCACCACTTTTCGGTCCCCTAGTATAAAGATAAATGAACCAAAAGAAGATATCAGTTAGTGGGTATACCATGAAGAACCTCAACTAGATCCACCTCTAAAGGAATATTTTTAAGAAGTATACCCTTGGTCAGCTAAGTTCGCAGAAAAGTATAACTACCAAGGCAAGGGCCTAGGTAAGGAAGAGTAGGGGCAGTTGCAACCTATTGATGTATCAAAGCTGCCAAGGAATATAGGCCTCAGATATGACAAAAAATAGAAAGGCCCTACAACATCATCTAATACTTCCAATAGTGTTGTTGTGGAAAATGGTCCCTTGGAAGACATACCCGAGGAGGAATCTATCATACATGTGTACAATGATGTTGATCACACGGATTTGTCATCCATGTTTGATTGTTTATTTGTCTTTACCATTAGCCTATCCCTTTGCCATCCCAAACTTATTGATTGGGACCTACATGACAGTGCACTTGTCAATGTCTCCTTGGATACATATGTCAACCTCATGGGATTGGGGGAGGATGAACGCTCCAATCAAAAAAATAAAAACAAGCAAAATAAAAAATGGCCATCTAGTGAAAACCTCCCTGAGGCACTTCCTAACCTAGAAAAAGTAAAAATAAATGACGCATCTGATAGCGAAAACCTTGAAGAGGCGCTGGAGGATGGAGACGTTCATCTTCCCCTAGTGGGAACTCAATTATCCACAAGGTCATCCATCCTAATTGAAGAAACTCAAGAAGTTAATTTGGGTACTGTAGAAAACCCTAAAATCACCTATATGGCCAAATCTTTATCAAAGTAAAAATATTCAATCATTGTTCAGTTACTCCAAGATGGTATCATTAACTTTTCTTGGTCATACTTGGATATGCCAAGCTTAGACCCTGCTTTAGTAGTTCATCATCTGGATGTTCGCCCAGATGCCAAGCCTGTCAAACAAAAGCTCCGCAAGATGCATCCACAGGTAGCATTATTAGTCAAGAAGGAATTGGAGAAACTATTGGATGATGGTTTTATCAAACTTATTGATTACTCTTAGTGGATCTCCAACATAGTGCATGTTACCAAACCAAATGGAGGCATTTAGATTTGTACAAACTTTTGGGACCTTAACAAAGCTTGTCCAAAAGATGACTTCCCACTGCCCAATATTGACATGCTGGTCAACTTGATTGTGGGACATGAGATGTTATCCCTTATGGATGGTTTCTCTGTTTACAATCAAATCTGAATTGCACCTAAAGATCAACACAAGACTGCTTTTACAACACCTTGGGGTACTTTTTGTTACAATGTTATGCCCTTTGGTCTCAAGAATGTGGGGGTGACATATCAGAGGGAAATGACTATCATCTTCCATGACATCATTCGTATTATCATGGAGGATTATGTCAATGATTTGCTAAGAAAATCCAGAACCTGAGCAGAGCATCCTTTTATCCTGAAATTTTTTTTTGAGCAGTTAAAACATTACAAGCTACGACTAAATCCAAAAAGTGTGTCTTTGGTGTTACATCAAGAAAACTATTAGGTTTCACATTCTCTCGAAGGGGTATTGAGGTTGATCTCACCAAGGTGAAAGCTATTTTGGACATGCCAGCCCCACACAATCTGAAACAATTAAGAAGTCTCCAAGGGAAGATGCAATCCATAGGTCAGTTCATAGCCCAACTTGCAGATAAGTGTCAGTCATTCACCCATCTTCTAAAAAAAGACTCCACCTTCCGATGGAACCAATAGTTTCAGATAGGTTTTGATAAGATCAAGGAATACTTAGCTCATCCACTGATCTTTATGCCACCTATTCCAAGGAAACCCCTCCTACTTTACATCTCTGCCACTTCAGTCACACTAGGGGCACACAAAAACTCTAACATTACATGCTCAGCCATCCGGTCAAATTAATAGTAAAAATTGATCCACTAAAGTATCTATTATCTAGGACCACTCTAACTGGTTGCATGGCTAAATGGGTCATACTCCTAAGTGAATTTGACATAGAGTATGTAGGTCACAAAGCCATAAAGAGACAAGTCATAGCTGATCAGTTGGTTGAGGCACCATTAGTGGATGCTTACCCTCTAGTCATTGAATTTCTAGATGAAGAAGTTTTCACAGTTATAGAAGCACTTGTCTGGATATTGTATTTTGATGGCTCATATATTCATAATGGGTTCGGCGCAGGAATTCTATTGGTTACCCCTCAAGGTTATTACATTCCAAAATCATTCAGGATAGCATTCCCATGTACCAACAGCATAGCTGAGTATGAAGCCCTCCTCACGGGCCTCTAAATTGCAAAGCAATGGCACATAACTCACTTGAGGGTCTTTGGTGATTCATTGTTAGTCATTAAGTAGGTTAATGATGAATTCCTAACAAAAGATGACAAGCCATTACCCTATAAATGCATGGTGGGTGATTTCAAGAAATATTTCACCTTCATATAATTTGACCAAATTCCCAAAGCACAGAACAAAGTAGCTGATGCTGGCTACTATTGGCTCCCTAATTGACATGCCTAAAGATCAAATAGATTGCAAGTTCCTTATGGAACAAATTTTAATCCCAGCATATGATATCCCTGAGACTGACATGGTGTGCAAAATTGTGGGTCCCACTTCCCCATGGTACCAAGACATATATACATATCTACATGATAATATTCTCCCCCCAGATCTTACATGTAATCAATGCAAATCTTTCATTCACCACTCTTCCCAATACATTATCATTGGTGATATGCTTTATTGTCGTGGGTATGCTAGAATCCTCCTTAGATGTGTGAATGAGACTGAAGCCCATACTACACTAACAGAGGTACATAGTGGTGTTTGTGGGGGTCATTCAAATGGTATGGCTTTGGCCAAAAGGATTCTCTGAGCTGGATATTATTGGCCTACATTAGAGCATGATGCTTGTGAATTTGTGAAGAAATGTCTTCCCTGCCAACAACATGCAAATTTGATTCATGCTCCAGCACAAGACCTTTAGCCCCTCCTAGCACCGTGGCTCTTCTCTTAATGGGGTTTTGACTTGATTGGCAAGATTTATCCTCCATCTTTTGACGGCCATACATTCATAATTACTAGCACTAAGTACTTCACCAAGTGGGTGGAAGCAATGCCACTCTCACAAATCACCGGCACTCAAATTTCAATATTCATCTTTTACCATATTCTCTGCAGATATGGTATCCCATCCACCATCCTCTCTGATAATGGAAGACCTTTTAAAAACCAAGCCATGAAACACCTCTACAACACCTTCCTCTGTACCTCTGTAGTATCTCTCTCCCTATGTGTGGCATGTGCCTGAGCCTCTGTTGCATCCTTATCCCTCTAAAGTTCCTGAAGTCTCAACTCAGAAACATCTCACTCTTTTCGAAGACCTGACACCTATGACACTATTACATCCCTCTCTCTCTGAAGAGACTAAACCTCTGCCTCTGCCACCTACCTCTCACTTTGTAACACCTGAGCACATGCATGTACCACATCCTCTCTACCTCTATGACCTATGCGAGGCTGTGTTGTGTCACGCTCACCTTTGCATCATCTTGCTGCCCATCATCTCCTCCATTTCGAGAGCACACCGTGTTCTCTTGAACCCACATGTCCTCTGAGGGGGCATCCTTCATCTAATTTTCATCATTTTTTTTATTTCCTTCCTAGTCACTCCTTTGAATAGTAGGGCATCTTCCCAATCTAGCCATCTTCTTGTAAGTTCTAGTGTTTTGTATTCTTTGATGATGCTGCTGTAACACCATCTCACGGAGGAAAAATGTAGACACTGAGAATTTGGACACTTAATTTTGTCAAATTTATCCCTTTAGATCTAAGCATCCCTTGTTGCGTGAGTAAGTAATATGGCTATTATTTAATTAATATCCTTAATTTAAGTAATATCGCTAGTATTTAATTAATATCCTTAATTTTTTCAAATCCCTAAGGTATTTAATTAATAAATAAATACCTTATCTCTTTAATCCTCTTTTTCATCAAATGAATTAAATAAATATGACATTTATTCAATTCCTCACATCTCACATCTCTTTCTTAATCCTAATTATTCTCCTAATCTCATCATTAGGGATGTACACATGCCTAATACTTGATTAGGATGTGTCGCATCCTCCAACTTTTTCAAGTTGGCCTCTAATCTCTCTTAGCCACCTAACCCTCCTCTAATCCTTCATTAACTAGCCTAATCAACCTCTCAAGGAATTTTGAATTTCTTTTATCCTTCCAAGGAATATTTTTTTTTTTCTCTTACCCATGTGATCTTTGACTTGTCACATCAAGCCACATGTGAACTCTTCAATAATTTCCCACTTGCCTCTAATATGTCATTAATTTGTCTAATCAGCTACTTGCACAACCTTAATCACTTAATTAGGTCAACCTAATCCACGTGTCATTTATAGAATGTGTCCTAAGTAAACCTTATTAAAGGTTTTCTCTTTTTGGAGAAGGCACCCCTTTCCCCATGTGAATTTTTAATTCACATTTAATCCTCCAATGCATTTGAAAGAGTTTAAAATTCTTTCTCCTTTTCCAATGTGGATATTTGAGAAATTTTTAATTCCTCACATGTCCTCTCACCCACATGGGGACAAGGACCTCCTTTATGAGGATATCTTGTCCAAATCCCAAGGTACTATGTAGTACCTCCATGTCATGTACCCTCTTTCCAACTCATTTCCATATCATTATTTTCAACCCACTTCACATGCCACATCTCAATATGTGAGGACTTGTGTGTTCTCAACTCATCATAGCCCTACATCTTGGCCATGTTGGTTTAATCTCAACCATCCATATCCCTAGAGAATTCCAAATTTTTTATAAATACCCCCTATTTTCTCTCATTTTGGGAGGAGATCATTGTGCTATCCAAACTCTTGCAAATTTTTCTCTTGAGCCATAATTAGCAAAATACTTGCATTTGCATCCATTATCACCTATTTTCCATTCATCTTGCACCCCACACTTGCATCTCTTGCCATCAAGGAGCATACACTACATCAAAGATCGAAGGGCCAACCAAATGACAACTCAACAAGGTAAAAGGTTCCATTTTGTTTTGTTAACTTAATCATTTGCCCAATCTTAAGGTGTAGGGTGTTTGTATTTGTTGTTTGCACTCTTTTGTTTGTTGCTTATTTTTTAACACATATTTTCGCCCATTCACAATCCTTATTCAATTAAATTCATCACATTTCATCCTTAATTAAATAAATCAAGTTTATCTAATTAAGTCATCATCTTCTATTAATTAAATGAATCAATTTTATTTAATTAGTTTCTATAGTCTCTATTTAATAAAATAATTCATTTTATTTAATTAAATCTCTAAAATAATTCTATTAAATTAAATAAATTAACATTTATTTGATTTCATCTAACATCATCCCCTTTAGTTAAGTAAATCAAAATCTTTATTTAATTAAGTCTAAATCATTTTCTTCTCATTTTGATTTATTTCAATCCAAAAGTTTAAGTCAAAATGGTCAAATCAACTAACCTCCTTTTAAACTAATCAAATCCTAATTAATTATAATCTTAATCACTCCAATTCTCTAGATTTTGCAACTTGCACAATAATTTTTATTTATTTATTTATTAAATCTTCTAATATCTCTCAAGATCGCATCAAAAAGGAATATTCTTCCAAATTTGAAAAATCCTTCCAAAGGAATTTGTCCTTCCAACAAGGCATTCAATGCCTCTTACATGTCCTTGTGCATTTAGTCAAGTGGCATTTAATTCATTTTTTTTCTCCCTCCAACATGTCATTTCATAAATTTGAAATTTCACCTAATATCATTTATTGGCACATTCATCAAAATGTGCTCAACCTTCATCCTCTCACATCTTGACAAGTGACATTTTGCCATTAGTTGATGAGTAATCCCACATTCATCCATTTTTCCTCATTCTCCATCACTCTCATCTATAAATAAGAGGCTCTCATTTGGATTTTGGATCCACAACTTCATGCAAAGCCATTATCTTCAGATTTTGAATTTGTTTATCCATTTTTATCGATTTTTAGAGTTTTATAGATAGGTTATGTAGGAATTCAACCAAGGAGCATCAAATCTTCATCAAGTTATCATTCAAGCTTACAAGGGATTGGGAAAAGGCTATTTTTCACATCAAAATGGCACCAATTCCCCCATAGGATAAAGACTTTGCTTGCATTAGATAGGATTTGAAAGCTTTTTATTTGTGTCCTTCATTTTATTTCCTATTTTGTGCATTTCAAATGAATTATATGGGGAATGTTGATTTAACTTGCATAATAATCTAATAGTGTGATTGTTTGTTGTGTTTGTGCAGGTACAAGATCACCATTCACACATGTTATAAATTTAATTTACAAATAAATTAATGCTCTATCTATTTATGGAACAATAGTCAATTATTAACTAACTCTCAATTTTATGCTACTAGACAAAATGAGAACTACTGCTATTTATAGGATTCCACAAAAAAATACATGTAAATTATGCTCACTCAAGAATTCCCCTATTCTAAAACATTGATTTTCCTTTTGAAGTGTCACACCATAAATTTATGTTTCAAGAGGCTTGCAACACCCAAAAAAAAATACAAGAAAAATATTATCATAAAATGCTTAAAAAAATGTGATCTCCTTGTAAACAAGAACCAAACTCTAAAAGGAAGATAAATCAATGAGCATATAGAAGAAAAAGGAAAATTATATCTAGAAATAAGATATGTACACATAAACTATGCTCACTTAAGAATTGCCCTATTCTAAATCATTAATTTTCTTTTTTAGTTCATATCACACCATAAATTTCTCAAGCTATGTCTAAGGATGCCTACAACACCAAATAAAATTTTACAAGTGAAATATCATCACAAACGAGTACTTAAGAAATGATTATCTCCCAATAAACAAGAACCAAACTCTAAAAGGAAGATAAATTGATGAGAGACAAAGATGTCAAAGGTGAATTAGATCTAGAAATAAGATATGACATGAAAGAAATGTAGATATGAAGACCCAAATGTAGATAATAAACCATATCTAAAATAACTAGGTTTTGTAAGATTGGGTAGGCTCACTAAAAATACACTTTAATTGAATGTAACCTAGGCTAAGACAATTGAATACATAAACATAAGCATATATTTAAAAGCTAGGCCTTATGATTAATATTTTGAATATTGTAATAATTAAATATAAAAGCAAATGCAAAATAAATTTACTTAGCTAAATGGCCAAAGTATGAGTGCACATATGTAAATATTTTGTAACTTTGACTTGAAAGAATGATATCTATGACAAACAAAGGCCTTTTGTTTGTATCAATCCAATGCTCTTTTAGGGATCAAGCTTGTACCTCTAGCTTGATTTCATAGTTGTGGAGTTTTCCTATACCTATTAACTTGACCTTAGTGTATCGTTTGGTGAGCAACTATTCTAATCTATCTAGGGACTAGTAGTATTCAAAAATAGCTTTGTAGAGATTTTGTTATGTCACAACGAACATGTTATCCTATATCAACCCACAAAATGTGTACACAATTATCAAGTTCTCCTAAGAATGTTTGTACATATCTAGATTGTTTTAGTGCACCACTTTTAAAGTGTTGTAATGCAAATGAGATGTGAATTGATTTCAAAATTAAGATATGATTATAGAATGAATACATTGAACCCCTTTAAATACTAGTATAGAGCAATAAATTACATCATTTATGTATAACTTATTAAGCCTTAATGGAAAAATTTTGGGGGCAAGTTAGCCACACAAATCAAAGAGGGTCAAGTATGTAAGTCAATGGTGAAATTTGCTTCTATAGACTTAAATGGGCTAGATCAAAGTGGTGGAACATGTGCAAGTGTATGTGTGCATATATAAATGAAATTAGGTTAGGCTAAATATGAGAGTGTGTAAACATTAGGAAGAGGATTGGGATAAATGCATCAAGATGTGTCTATGAGGCTAATGATCCAACTTTGTACAAAATTGCATCATTTATCAATATATTAAGGCAAAGGGTATATGTTCACAGATAAACACAATTAGGTTAGAGTAAATATGGTAATGTATAAATATAAGGAAGATGATTGGGATAAATGCAAGACATGTACGAGGCAAGTAATCCAACTTTGTACAAAATTACATCATTTATCATATATACAAGACACTCTTGCCTTGAATATGAATACTTGGGTATTCAATTTTCATCATTAGAATAAAGTAAAATTAGTAAAAATATAATATCTCTATTTTTCAAAAACCTTAAAACTACTTATTAAAAAAATGTTTTATTTTTTATAAATTATGATAAAAAATTTTTAATTTTATATTCAGATTTAAACATATTTGACTTTTAATATTATTAATTATTATTTATATGCATTAAATCTTTTTCAATATTTTTTTTTAATATTAAACTAATTTTCTATATTTAAAGCTTATAACACAAATCAAGAATCTCAATAGTACAAAGGGAGCTCAGTAGAAGTTCTTTATATTAAGATGTGAAGGAGAATAAATCAATAGATAGTTAATAAATATAGAGGTCTCAATTGTAAGGTATAAGTTAGTGGAAGAGAATAAATTATGATTAGATGTTATCTTCATTGTTTTTTCAACGACTAAAAGTATGATGTGATTTCTTTAATAAAGGGAATTCAACAGAAAATTCTTATAAAGGATGCAAGTGAAAATTAATTAGTGGAAAGAGAATAAATTATGACTAGATGTTCTCAACATGATGTAATCAGCTGTTAAAAACATGATGTGATTCCATTAACACAAAGGAGCCCATAGAGAAAAAAAAAATGTTAAGATGTAAGAAAATAAATTAGTGGAAAAAGAATGCATTACGATAGAATGTTTTTAGCATGATGTAAACAACTTCGAAAAAAATAATGTGATTCCATAACAAAGAGCCTCAGCAAAAAAATTTGATGTTAAGTTGTGAGGAGAAAAGATTAACATAAAAAAAATAAAAATGAAGTATCAATTTTTTAAAAAACTGAAACCAAACTTACATCATTATTAAATACTTTTATCATTATTATTTTCTACTTTTTCACATTTTTTCTGTTAGATTTTTTTATTTAAGATACTTCTATTTTTCCTTCCAGTATGTCCATTACAAACAGATTTTACATCTACAAGTAAATTAATACTTTTTATACTGGCAATCGCACCTTAGTGTGCAATGGGTGTGTCGAAGAGTTGTGGAAGGTCATTTGGATTATTTAATTTTAAAAAAATGCTATTTTTTTTTATTGGGTAGTATGAACACTTTGTTTATTCCTTAGGTTAACAAGATCAAATTTATAATACCATTGTAATGATTTCAATAATTTTTATAAAACAGATTAATAATTTCTGATCACCAAGATTAAATGAGGGTGAAGTGAGTGTGTATTGGACACACATGCCACACACACATACAACAATAACAACAACCTCAAAAATTGTAATAATAGATTACTTAAACAATATAAATAAGTCGAAGCTAAATAAATATATTCAAATATACCATAATATTAACAAATAAACAAAATATAAATATGAATCAACTCAACTATTACTACTTCAAATGGAAATACTTGTATGAATATTAAAATTAAAATTTTAGAAATAAATACAACCTCTATATAAAATTGCTCTTAAAATTAATATTTCAAGTGTCTTGGAATTACCATAATTTTTTTAAATAAAAACCCACACCCTTATATTATTTATCATATAAATTATTATTTTTCTACCAAACCATGACCTTTTATAAATATATTCTTACGTCCCTAAAGAGAAAATGAAAATAAAACCTACATAAACTAAGTCACTGAAAAAGCATTAGAATATGGAGTTATATTACTGATCTAATAAGAATATTGTATTGTGAAGAGAAAAATATTATTGCTTAATACTCCACAGATTCAAATGTTACTTTGTGATCTAGTCTAATGGTCCATTGTTATTTGGAGATCTAGAAGACAATTACATATAATTTTTCCTTGAACAAGAATAGAACTTTTAACAAGGACGGATATTTCCTGTCATGACTTGCAAGCCCTCAAGTGACTATAGACCTAAATATCCGTGAACAATAAGGCCATATACTATAGCAAAAAAAAAATCTATAATATGCTGTGAAAAATATTAAAGCATTTCGGTCAAATACATAGGAGAATCTGATACCTTACTTGCACATTCAACATTCGTAACCATGTTTTGACCACAAACAGTTAAAAATCTTTAAACCAAGCATTATTGACAATTATCTTCAATTAACCAAAAAAACAATGGACATTTGAAAATTTCTGTATACAACTGATAATTTAATGGCATGATACATCATATCCAAAATCAATTAGAATTTGATTTAGAGAAAAAGGTGAAAAAAATCTAGCATTGGGACTACATGAAGCATTTGAACAAAATGTTGCAGAGTTTCCTCACCGTACCCATTTTGGGCATATCCTGCAATCATTGCATTCCATGAGACATCTTCTTTGGGGATTGTTTCATACACTTTAATAAAACTCTCCACACATCCACATTTGGTATACATTGTGAGTGGAGAAGCTCGTACAGATTTATCTGATTGGACTTCAACTTTGATTAACAGTGCACGAACCTGGTTTCCTGGATCGAAAGCTTCTGGGTTGGGGACACTGTTAATTGTGAATTGGTTTAGCTTCACATGTGCTAACTACATTTTTTAAAGAATTAGAAAAATCTCCTTAATGCATTGGTGTTGAGCATATGCAGCAATCATCGCAGTCCATGAGATACCTGCAATGAAACATTTTCCTAGCCCCAAGAAATAATCTGACATCAAGAAATTTGTTATCTGGCATAAAAACTGGTTAAGAACAAATTTGTGAATCCATGATGTATACAGAAGCTGATAAGACTCGTATTTTAGAAAAATAAATAAATAACGGCATCACTAATTTGAATCTCATCCCTAAAGGCAGCACTGATAACAAAAATGCCAGTTGAAAGACTCTATTGGTTCACCACCCTTGTTAGCTAGTCTCTTTAATTTGTGTTTTTAGTTAAAATTTTGCTTGTAACTGCTTCTGGATCTCTGTTTCACTTCTCAATGTTATCTGTGCTAGATGTGGTTTTGTTGTCCCATTAACCTACTTTGGTCATCTGTGCACAATAATATAATTTATTTCTTCCTTTCTTCTGAATGTGCATTGTAAAATCAGTGTCAAAACCTTGGCCGAGCAACCAAAGCTTCAGGAACAAAACACAAGGTCGTTGTTCCCTTTATTCCTAGCAAACAACTCAGCAGTTGAACCAACTGCTATTATTAGCAAACAAAAGCCTACATTTAAGATGGCGCGGATGAATTCAATAATGAAAGATGCTCTGCATCATGCATGCTCTATAGTCTGTGTCAGTGTTTGTAGTTTTATACAATCATGATTCTCTATGATCTTTTTCTTTTGTCCTGAAATGTGAATTATGTGCTTGTGTATGCAGGGATTCAAATTGGTATCCTGCTTGAACAAAACTATTTGTCTTCCAAGGCCAGCTAACATTGTCTTTGGGCACAGGGCATCGACTGCAAATATTTTTGTAGATAATGGTTCTTATAGGGAGTTTCTTGTAAGCCACTTTCACGTTTCCTCTGTTGATGACGAGAATGTAGGGATTATATTTGAAGTCAGCAAATTGTAGGTGGGCGGTGAATGTAAAATATGCCACCCAAGCAAATATCCCTAGCATAGATGAAGCTGGTGATGAGTGTTGCATCTGCTATTGGCAATTTTCGTTATCAAACTAACCAGACATTGTTGACCTGCTCATTGAGACATCTCCCATTCACACTCTCTATAGCTGAGATGATCAACTTGTCATCAATGATCATCGGCTTGAAACTCTCAACTCTTTAGCACCTGCATTCTCTGTATCTAATCCACTCAGCTTTCCATAGTCCATTCAGATTCAGTAAGGAGGTCTCAACTATTATCAATTAAATTGTTTACTCAAGGTTGTCTTCATGAGTTTAACTTCATGCATAATGTTCAAAGACAGGACAGTGTTATCTGTTGACCCATAAAGACTTTAAGAACCTCCCCGCCAGAGACATTAAGCCGAAGATTTGGTCACTTAGAGACATTAACCTGGCTTTGCTTTTTGTTGTGGCATGCACTTTCGATTGGCTTGTTTTCTTCTTTGGTCTCAATTGAAGTTCGCATTTCACACAGGGTAATGATGTGCCTTTATCGTTTATTTTGTCTTTTACTTTCTGTGAAATAGTCGCTTGCCCATATATTTTACTCCCTAATGAAGCATGCAGCTCATTGATTGATACAGCACTTTGAATTGGTGGAAAGACTTTATTCTTCCTAAACTTTAATGAGAAGGTGTTCCTTCTGATTTCTGGAGAAACATTGATCTTGATTCTAGATTTTTCTGTTGAGATCTAACCTTTATAAATTTTGATCTTGAATGGGCATTTTCTATAAACTGTTGTTTGGCTGTTGTTTTTGGTTAAGGAACAGATCATGCCAGTTTGTCAATTTAAATGTATGGTTCCTTGTTAGCTCTGAAGGCATTGGAACTTGCAAAAAGCATTATGAGAATTAGTCATGGCGAGATGGCAGTGTTTACTCTCTACATTACGCTCGAGTCAAGGCCTCTTTTTTAATCATCTCTCTTTGGTCTAGAGTTTGGTATTTCTTGCCTTTATGTCTTCTAGTCACATTAGACTATGTTTATCACGTAACATTTTATGGATCTTTTAAGATAATTTTTTCTAGCTGTCTCTTAGGTCTCTGGCTATTTCATAGCCTCTTTCCCAGGCCTAGCCAGGGTGTGGATGCATTTCCAAGGATAATTTTACTCGTGAGCTTGGAAATGAAGTCAAAAACACCAGGATACAAAGTTTAGAAAAAGTAGAAGGCAAATAAAAAGAAATCAGGCTTCCATGTAAGAGGATTTCATACACCAAACTGCTGTTTGTCCAAGCCATGACCTAAAAAGTAAAAAACAACATTTATCTATATGCTCAAGACTGGCCATAAGGTCAAAAACCCATGGGTACAAAGTTTGTTTGTATAAGGCAAATGGAAACAAATCCTCTTGCAAGCTTCTATGTAAGGGGTTGTTATGGACCAAACTAAAGTGTTTATGTTAGCCATGACCTAAAAAAACAACCTTCAGCTTTACTTTTTTAAATTAGACATGCTTTCTGCATGTCCCACATCATGTCTCAGATCATTTCACAAATACTTTTGTGAAGATGCAATTAACAAGGAGCAATTGTTCTTCCAAAAAAGGGAAGGTGATTGACCAATGCGACATGCCAGGTTTAAAACAGGAGCTCAGACCTAATCTCAACACATTTACACATGAGACAGAATGCCACCAAAAAAAAAAAATCCAATAATAACCAGGAAACAACATCCCAGTGAAAAATCAAGACTAATTTGCATAACCTCCTCGTTGAAATTTTGTCACTGATCAATGAAAACCCTCAGCTGCGAATAACAAAAATGCAGAGCTGATAGCCAAAATCTTGATAAAAAGTAAAACAAAGAACGCACGTAATTCAAATGTCCATCGCTTCTAATGTTCAAACTCGTATAGTTGCGCTAATTACCCAAAGAATATGTAAAATGCATCCTAGACCTAAAATAGTACACTTAGGAGATGTGGAACATGTTGGTTTCAAACAACTCTCAAATTTAAGAAAACACTCTGATTCAGGGTTTCATTTATGTGCATATTAGCAAACTAAATAATTCCCACCTTCAATCCTAAGAGAGTTATTAGAGTAGGTCGTTATAAATTTGGGGTTAAGCGGTTGGGATTTATCCGTGCTCATAAACTGAAGGGGCAGTTTTTCCATGCTATCATAGAGATTGGATACAGAGCCAACCGTTAGATTTAATGGAGATAAACAAAAAACAAATACATAGAAACACAATAACTTGCTCAACACATCAATTCAGATAAACACAATAATTTGCACAATGTGCTGCTGCACACAAAATATATTTTATTACTTCATCAGATTTGATTACATCTCCAAAATCAATTACATCATGCCTCTTTTATAGAGGATTTTACAACTTACAGGAAAAATCTAGAACATGCAAACTACAGAAAAAACTTAACTAAATTTGAGCTTATTTCTAATTACAATAGATATTGCTCATGCAAAACTGCAGTTTCTATTTCCACAACCAATGTTTCTATTTCCACAACCAATGGGAGAAATTACTTTTTAACACTCCCCCTTAATTTCGACCACATGCTTTAGCATTTTCATTCTTCAAATTCTTATTGTCAAAATCTTCTCACTTAATCTTCAATCTTCATGGTACCTTCAAATTATCTTCAACTCTTCACCAACTGCTGTGGCAATCCTTCAAACTTTGTTTGAAAACCAACATTGCTTTTACTATGCCAATATTTAGGCTTATACATCCTTGTAAACATACCTATAACTTTTCTCCAATTGGATCCACCGATCCATCCATAATCGATCTTCATACAATCTTTCATAGATTGTTCATTCCACTCTCTATTCCAACAAGTTTTTTTCTGAGTGATTTTTCAACCCACAAATTTTACAAGGATTAAGATCCCAACATTTCTCTTTTTTATGTCCTCCCCTGTGACAATGAGAACATTGCATAAGGGTATGTCGGGATCATCGTGCAAAAAAGCAGGCCCTTAAGTGGCAAAAAATCGAGAAAAATCAGTGTTAGACAACTTAGTAAATATTTGAATAAGTTATCTATATTATTTCAAAAATATGTAAGAATAGAATTTGTAGAAAATTGAATGTAGTTTCTAAAATACTAGGTTTATTTAAAAATAAATAAAATCTATTTGGTGAAAATTTGAAATTCAATGCGATGATACTTAAATTCCGGGGAAAAAATAAGAAATTGTGCATAGATACCATAACCATAATAAAATGATAATATTTTTTGTAAGATTTTATATATAAGTAGATGACTCATGTCGGATGTGATGCATATTTTTTTGTATTTTTTTTTCCAAGTGAATAATTAATTATGAATTTTTATTACAACTTTTAGAAAATATAAAACTTCGTCACGACCACCTTAACTTGGTTAAAACTTCATGAAATTTATTTTTCTTTTTTTAATCCTATAGTATGTGAAGCATAGAATGTGGCATATTTTGGATTCAAAAATATACAGTTACAAGTTATAGATGTTTTTCAATCAGCCTATCGATTAGGACTTTAGTCGTAATTCTAATAGAAAATAAATAATAATTATTTATTAAATTCAAATTAAATCATAATTTATATTTTTGGCTGAGAATCTCCTCTAAAAACCCTTTTAGTTTCATTAATTTTGGGTGAAAAAAATTCGTCGACCACATACCCTACAAATATTGCCACTTTTGGCACACCACATAATCTGCACATACCATAAACTCCATGCTTTTAGCTGATTTACATGAACCTATAACACTTACATCATCATTTTTATTTCTCTGACCATACCCAAGGCCTTCATTTCTTGGCCTCACAATTGGTTGTATGGGCTCTTTCATTCCTTGCCCATGTTTTCCCAAACCTTTACCTTTATAACCCATTTTTTGCATAATTTTAAAACCAACACCATTCTTATTACAATTAACATAATTTTCAGATCCAAACACATCATCATCTTTACATTCTTCATCTATACATTTTTCATCATAAACAGTATTAGTTATATCACACAAACCACTTGATTTATCAACTGAACAATACAAATCTTTTGTACCACAAGCAACATCACTTACCACTGGCTTTGTCCTTAAACATTTATTTTCTTCTTTCAACTTACATATTTCTTCTTTCTGCAAACAACTTTCTTCTTCTAACAATTTCAATTTTTCTTCAAAAACTTCTTTCATTTTCTTAACCTCATCAAACAATTTTATTTTTTCTTCTAATTCTTCATTCTTTCTTTTAACATCACCCAATTCTTTTCCACGATTCTCAATTTCACATAAACACTCATATTTCTCCTTTATCAACTCCTTTATTTTTCTTGCTAATTCAAAATTATCTTTTTTAACTTTCATCAATTCTTCCTCTAAAACTTCATTTTCTTTCATAACACGTTTACCAGCTTTGCCCATTGAAATAAATGATTAACTACACCTTACCTTTGCACTTGACTATGATTTTGCTACCAAGTTACCTTTCAACCAACTTTAAACAATTTCTTTTTCCTTCACTGAAACTATGATTTTCAATTTAAACAACTAGATCTCCCCCTTAGCAACAACAAAATAAAATACTGCAACTTACTTTTTATCTTACCCTCTCAGTGACTTTAAATTGATCTCTCTTTGACTGGGGCTTCTATGCCTTTCTTTCAATGACTATCAGCTCTTCACATAATCTCCTTAACTCTTCCATACATTAAACAACGATCTATCAATATTTCTTATAATAGTGAACCCTCATTGAACAATTTTGATCTCCTGCGAACATTTTCTTTTTGGACAACACTTTTCTCCTTCAAGCGGCTTCACATCAACAACTTTCTCTATTGCTGTGATTAACAACAAACAATCTCCTTTGAAAATTTTTGACACTCAGATATAATCTGCAATAAAACAAAACACAATCCTTTTTTTTGATATATAATTTGCAACATATGCATATCTCCTTTTATTCACCCCTTACAATTTTTTTTGCATCATCTCTTGCTACTGCAAATTCTCAAACCCAGATATATATTTTTTTGAGCTAGCTCTGATACCACATGTTAGATTTAATGGAGATAAACAAAAAACAAATACATAAAACACAATAACTTGATCAACACATCTATTCAGATAAACACAATAATTTGCACAATGTGCTGCTGCACACAAAATATATTTTATTACTTCATTAGATTTGATTACATCTCCAAAGTCAATTACATCATGCCTCTTTTATAGAGGATTTTACAACTTACAGGAAAAATCTAGAACATGCAAACTACAGAAAAAACTTAACTAAATTTGAGCTTATTTCCAATTACAATAGATATTGCTCATGCAAAACTGCATTTCTATTTCCACAACCAATGGGAGAAATTGCTTTTTAACACAACCGTCCTAGGAATTTTCAGTTCATTCAGTAATTTGAGGACAGAACCGAGGGGCATAGGAAAACTAAACAGAAAATCAACAAACTCTTTACCGGCCTCGGCATATACAATACGCTTATTTTTAGTATTTATCAGAAAGCGTACATTCATGACTTCAGAGATCTGGTCTGCCATTTTAAAGGACAATGGTAGACAGAGCCAACGAGGAGAAACTTAGCCTCGATTGATGAGATAGAGAATCTCTGGGTAAATCGAAATTCATAGAGCAATCTGAGATCGAGAGAATGAACAGCTTTGAAGGCCGAAATTCATTCCGTACAAGTCTTTTCCAACCCATCAATCTCTTTAATGACAGTGTTACAGTCTACGTACCCCACCTCGCGCCTTCGGTAAATGCTCGCTGTTTTCGAGAGGGATTGGCAGTCCTATCCCGCCCAAGAAGATCTTGGAAATCTACACGGTCTCTCTTCATGATTTGTCTTCCTCTCAACACCATTATTTAAGCAAAGTAATGCTTCTTTTATACGCCATTCTCCTAACGTTTCCTTTAATCCATGCACTCATGCGGATCCCTCTGCTCCCTCGAGAATAGAACCATTGGTTTTTAGGGAGACAAATTAGTAATCAATATGAAACTTTAATAAGTATTGAATCTGTCATCGTTAATTTTCAAAAGAGAGGCTTTCGCTTCATTATTATCCTATTCTCTATTCTGTATTTTAAATTAGATTTTCTAATTGAAATTGAAAATGTTATATTATTTGATGTTGCAAGGGATGAAGTTGGGTAAAGTTGTGTTATTGGGCAATGTCTATGCAGCCCTCATTTGACTGTATTTATTAATTAATGTATTCTTTATTTTTAATTAATTAATAAATACAGTCAAATGACCGTTTTGAGAGCTGCATAGACAATTATATGTTATTGGGTATTCAAATAAGTTGGATCTTCAAAGAGAAGAAATTTGTACAAATGTAAAATGTCAACTCTAAAAAGGTACATTAGGATTAGTAATATTATGAGAGTAAGTACTTCAACAATTCCAAGAATAGGAATAATTTAGATCTAGTAGAAGGGGTAAGGAAGGAAATGTAAAAGAAATCCCATAATGTAGTCATGGAGAGGGGTATTTTTTTTATTATTGGAAATTGAGGAGATAATGCAAGGTGAAGGGGATAAAATGGA